>JBBPBX010041004.1:0-29080 GCA_038048925.1 Garcialebias charrua
TGTACGTTATTGAATTTATGATAACAGGGTTTCTGCTTTTTGGACTCGGTGGATACCTAGAATATTGACAAATTAGGAAGACATCGGCAGCAGTTTTGGCCTTGGTAAAGCTGCCAGCCTTATGTGAAGGATTAAGATGTACCTCGAGCTCTCAAACTCATAAGCTTACCGAGCTCAACCGCAAGCTGGACACAATTTCTGACTTGCAGCTCCTGGAACTCTCAAGCACGAAGGATCTAATATTGGAGAATGTTAAATTCATCACGGACCGGGCAGAATGTCCACTATTCTGCCTGTTTGTATTCACTATTGAGTGCACCAGCAGAACGGAAGGAAAACAGAAAACAGAGTCTGGTGGCCCAAACAATTGTTGTTTATCTGAATTTGGCCTCCCCACTGGCCTTGGACAGGCCAACATATCTCAAATTGCTCCTGGAGGACATGTAAACTAGAAGCTTCTGAACACATCCCCACCCCTACCCAACCAGGACATCTGTGGCCTTATCAGAACCATGATGTTGACAGACACTGTAGCATCTTATCAGAACTTTGGAACTTTCTGGAGTGTTCATCGTGGATAACTCACCAACCTTTGTCGACCTCTATGCATAAATGTATTATGATGTCATTGTATGTTCACTGTTTATGTTGTGAGGTCTTTTTTGCATCTTTTACACTGTGCCCTGGCCAGGACTTGATGTGAGACATGATTTTGTTTTGGCTTCCTCCATCCTCGTGTTCTCTTCTTCTCATCTGCCTGTATGTTGTACAATTTGTATGTAACAGGTCTCTCTTGTAAATTAGTCTTCGAGGCTCAATGGGAACTAACCTGTATGAATAAAGGTCTAATAATAAAAAATAAAAATAAAAAATAGACTGAAATGAAAGTGTCATTATACAAGATGAGTTTTTAGATATTTGTTGTGGTTAGGAGGTGGAAAAACTGAAAGTTATGCACCATAACTCATGTTCCATGAAGGAAGGGAACGAGGTGCAACATATGACTATGGGAATTGCGCCCCCCGCGCGGTTACCTGAAGTAATACAATCACGCCTTTACGGCAGGTGGGCGTCAGAGTCACCACAGAGGCCCCGCCCTCTTGGTATAAAGACGCGTGTGCCCATCTTACTTTCTCCAAGAGCACTTCACCGGGCTTTGGCATTGAAAATGGCAAACATGTGTTGCACCTCGTTCCCTTCCTTCAGGGAACATGAGTTATGGTGCATAACTTTCAGTTCTCTTATCAGTCAGTCCACTCAGTGCAACATATGACTATGGGAACGTAATTCATTCACACCCTTGAAATGCTCAGTAAAAATGCATGCTTGTGAGAACTTCTGCCTTTATACTTTAGGTGTTTTGGCTGATCTCTACTGTGTGTTAGAGAGTACAGCCTGAGTGATGTCACAGGCAGTGACATCCAAACAATAGTGTTTTGCAAAAGTGTTTGTGGAACTCCAGTTTCCCGTAGCACAAATGTCTGCCATTGGTACACCCTTAAACAGAGCCCATGAGGCAGCCAGGCCTAGAATGGAATGGGCATGTACCCCAGAGGGCACCTGTTGACCCTTGCTGCTGTACGCCCTTTTTATGGCCTCAGTCACCCAGTGTGAGAGGCATTGTTTTGACAGGGCTCTGCCAGCAGCTGGATTGGCAAAACATACAAACAGTTGGTTTGTTTTCCTCTAACTGACAGTTCTGTGGATGTAAACACTCAAGGCCCTGATAGGGCAGAGCGATCTCAACCTCCTGTGTTCCTCAGTGAGAACAGGGTGGGCAGGAAACTCAGAGAGCTCAAAGTCCAGACTCCTAGGATTTAGAGTTGGTACTTTTGGCACATATGTGGGGTTAGGACGCAGGGTGACCTTCGACCCATCAGTGGCAAACTTTGTACACATTGGGTGCACAGATAAAGCGTGGAGTCACCTACACGTTTAGCTGAGCAAAGAGCCAAGAGTAGAGCAGTTTTATAAGATAGCAAATCTATCTTAATACTGCTCAGAGGCTCAAATGGATGCTCACACAAAGCGTCAAGGACTAACTGGAGGTCCCAGTCAGGGGCCAGAGTCCTGCTGGGGGGCCTTTTCCTTAGCACGCCCTTCATGAAACGTATCATGAGAGGGTGGGCACCGGGAGTTTTCCCTCCCCAGCCTTCGTGGCACGCTGATATGGCTGACAAAAACACCTTAATGGTGGAGAATGAGTGGCCTCTTTCCAGCAGGTCTTGTAAAAAGGTGAGGCACTGGACTAAGTCGCAGGAATATGAAACAGTATTCCTCTCTAGACACCAGGCCTCAAAGACACGCCATTTACGAGCATAGAGAGTCTGAGTTGCCCCAGTTCTCGCCCCCTGTATTGTGTTTATAACATTACTGGGGAGGCCCGAGGCCATCAGCCTGTTCCTTTCAGCGGCCAAGCTGTGAGTTGCCACAGTTCTGGACGTGGGTGGAGAAGCTGCCCGTGGGCTTGAGTCAGCAGGTCCCTATGGGGGGGCAACTGCCTTGGTGTCCCTGACAATAATGAGATTATTTCTGGGAACCACGGTTTCTGTGGCCACCTGGGGGCTATTAATATCAGGGAGAGGGCTCCCCTGCGTACAAGTTCCAGCATCACCTGAATTAAAGTGACAGGAGGAAACGCGTAATACAGCACCCCTGCTGGCCAGTTGTGGGCCAGGGCATCCGTCCCCATTGTTGCGTCTGTTTCCTTTAGTGAGAAGTACAGAGCACAGTGCGAGCTGGTTTTGCACGCTAACAGATCGACAGATGCCCGCCCGTATCGTGACCAGACCTGGTCCACGATCCGTGGCTTCAGTCTCCATTCTGAGGCCAGCAGTGGTCCTCTTGAGAGGGTGTCTGCCCCGTGGTTTAGCTCTCCCGGGATGTGTGTCGCCCTCAGTGACAAAATTCTGGGGCCACACCACGTGAGCAGCCTGTACGTCAGATCGAGGAGGGCCTGGGACCTTGTCCCTCCCTCCCTGTTGATGTAGGACACTGTTGTCCGATTTTATGAGGACATGCTATTTCGCAATCAGCCCCTTTTTGTAAAAGAGCTTCACTGACAGATAAACAGCCTTTAGTTCCAGTAAGTTGATGTGGAGCCTTGCCTCCTACTCTCCCCAGAGCCCTTGGGCATTCTGGTTCCTGCAAACTGCTCCCTATCCTCCTAACGAGGCGTCTGTTGTGATTACCACACGAGACAGGACCCGTCCCAGCTGGACGCCTACTGTGAACACTGAGGGATCCCTCCAGGGTTCCAGGGCTGTCAGACACTCTTGGCTGATCAAAATCCTCCCTGCCCGCCTGAGGGGGCAGGACGCGTTTGTTTGTTTAGCCACATTTGCAAAGCATGCATTTTCAGCAATGCCTGAGGCACGCAGGGGATGGCGGCTGCCAGCAAGCCCAAGAGACGCTGGCAAAGCCTGAGGGACACTCTCTGACCCTAGCTGAAAGTGTGCCAAGCAGAGGTGTATTGAAGAAATCCGCTCCTCTGAAAGCTATGCTCTGTACAAGATGGTGTTGACCTGTACGTCCAGAAATACAGTAATCTGAGATGGAGTCAGATCGCTTTTTTGCAGATTTATAACGAAGCCCAGAGCTTCCAAGTGCGTCATCACCCTGTGTGTGCAACTGGGCTTGTGTTCTGCTACTGGCGAGAATCAGAAGGTCGTCCAAATAATTCAAAATTCGGACCCCCTGACCCCTGAGAGGGGTCAAAGCCGCGTCCAACACTGTGTGAAAGAACGTGGGGCAGTTTTAATCCAAAAGGTAAAGCCCTGTATTTGTAAGCTTTCCTTTCGAATGCAAAGCCTAGATATTTTCTGTGTCTCTTCCAAATGCTCACATGGAAGTAGGCGTCTTTCAGATCCACCGTGCACATGTAGTCTCCCGGTCTCACAGACTGGAGTACTGTACTTGTCTCAGCGTAAGCATTTTGAACCTGTACGTTTTTATTCTCCTGTTCAAGGCTCTGAGATCCAGTATCGGTCTCAAGGTTCGGTCCTGTTTGGGCACGAGGAAGTATTTGCTGAAGTGGCCAGTGTTTATGTCTCGTTTTGGAACAACATGGATCACACCTTTCTGCAACATTGCTGTTATTTCCTCCCTCAAGACATGTACACGGTCTAGGTTTATATCTGACTTTAGCACCCCTGTGAACGGGGGCGACGGCTTGCGGAACTGCAGGCGGAGCCCGTGACACACTGTTGACATGACCCACGTCTTCGGGAGACACGCCCCTCAGAACTGCACATGCGCTGAGAGCCTCAGAGGCATGTTTATTGCGGGCTGCCTGCACCTCGTGGGTGCGGGAAGGGGGGCATCTGACCCCCCTCGTTCGGCCCTGAGCTAACTGACCTGCCCGCATGTGGATGCCGTGAAGTCTGTCTGCTCCAGACAGGCTCCAGACGTCCCGTTGCGGTTCATTATCCGACCTGACACCCTGTGCTGCACGAGGGAGGAGGGGTGCTTGCCCTCTCCCTTTATCGTGACTGTTTTCATGAAAATGGGTTGTTGTTCCTGTTTTTTTTTTGTGTGTTTTTTTGCGTCAAGAATCAGGACAATTTGTGCTTCTGGTAATTTATTTTTGTGTTTTGAAGAACAGAGATTTGTCTTTATTACATACATATCAGAAATATTTTGATTTGTGCACACACGAATGTCACCAGCTTTTCGTAGTCTTTTACAAACAAAGTCTGGGTTTAAATGTTTTGGTTCCCATACCCCGTGGGCGGACAAACCCGCAAAACTATGAAGCGGGGCTGCTTCGTCAGGTCCGCTTCTGCCTTCCATGCCAGTTTGCTGAGGAAGTCCTTGGCTGAGCCGCTTGGCGGGGAACGAACCTGTTCCTGCTCCAGGACTGACCGACCTGAGATGGACCTGCTATGGGTCTCTGCCGGTGCTCCCCACCCCGTTGTAAGCTGGTCTTTTCTGCGGAGGGCGGCGTGTGACTGAACGGTGTCAAGGTTGCACGGGTCTGCTCCCGCTGGTGTCTTGGGAGGGGGGGGCGAAAGCCTTTCTCGGCATCCCCTCGCATAACGCCTCAGCCTGCTTCCTTCGTTGCTCCAGCCTGCTCTGGATACACTCCAGAGCCCCCCTGAAGAGTCCCGTTGGCTCTATCGGGTGGTGAAGAAAAGGGAAATGTTGACCTTCTGGCAGGTCCGTTAGAGTGAGCCACAGGTGGCGCTGGGCAATGACCACTTCAGCCATGCATCTCCTCTAAGCTACGGCCGTGGTCCCCATCATGCAGAGCACAAAGTCCGTTGCCCTGTCGGCTTCCTCTAGGATGTCGGCTGCCATCTTTTTGTTTGTGGTTACCTGGAGCTCCTGTAGCTTCTCTGCCAGGTACGCTTGCATCAAGGCCGAAGCATTCATCGCGTGGACTGCGAGGCCCTGAGCTCTGTAGCATTTTTCGAGCTGGGCAGAGTTGGCTTTGCACCTGACGTCCTGGGTGCCAAGTGAGCCGCCAGCGTATCCTCCATCTGCGGGGCATTGGCGATTCCCGCTGCCTCCATTCCGGCGACGTCGAGAAACTGTGAGAGCGGCAGGAGCATGGGAGCTCTGGGTTCAGCCCAGGTGCGAGTGAGCTCCGTGAGGAAATCTGGGAAAATCGGCATCCTGTGCCTTGTGGCCGACAGCTGCTTCGCGTAGAAGTAGGTGCCCGCCAACCTCGTAACCTGTTGGCGAGGTGGGGTTTCTGGCCAGGCAATCTGTATCGCGTCCGCCGCTCTGCGACACAAGTCGAACAAGGCGGAGATGGAAGCGTCTGTCTCTGGCAGAGCTGCCGTCGGGTTCTGGGGGAATTCTTCATCTTCCCCTTCGTCCTCGTTGTTGGCTTCTTCGTCTGAAATCTCCCCCGAGGCCGTAAGCGACAGTTCGTCTGCGTGCATCAGGCTTCATGTGTCAAACTCAGCCGTCGAGTCCCCGACGGGTGCCGCCATGTCCATACTGTCCCCCCATTCGACCTGTCCACTGTCCTCCAGATCAATGTTCTCGATCTCCGGTATGGGAGTAAGCACCTCTGTGAGGTCCGGGTCCCGTGTTGGCGCGGTACCGCCCATGGCCTTGGCCACGGTGTCCACTCGACGCTTTCTCACAGCTTCTAGCATCTGGCTGCAGTGTGGACAGGAGTCGGGGGATTCCAGCGCTGTCTTAGCGTGCAACATCCCCAGGCAGACGGGACAGGCCTCGTGGGTGTCCGTCGCCGAGAGGGAGTAGCCGCAACCGCTAGGGCAGGCTCGGGAGCTGGGGCTCGCTGGCCTGCTGGTTTTCTTAGCATTTTTTGCTTTTCGCTTCCCTTTCTCAGGCGCCATGGCTGAGAAGGTCGAGCTCGTTAGCTGCTAATGTCATCCGAAGAGTGATGTAGCTACAGAGAAGTCCCAAGAAGTTCAGGTTTAAGCGAGGTGAAGGGCAAAAAAGAGGAAGTAAGATGGGCGCACGCGTCTTTATACCAAGAGGGCGGGGCCTCTGTGGTGACGCTGACGCCCACCTGCCGTAAAGGCGTGATTGTATTACTTCAGGTAACCGCGCGGGGGCGCAATTCCCACAGTCATATGTTGCACTGAGTGGACTGACTGATAAGGGAACTGACTATAACCAACGACTATATGAAAGGTTGGAATACCGTACACTTTACAAGACAAAAACAGGGAAAATAGTGTTAGACTTGACTTGGAGATGCAATGTTTAGGAATTGAAATAACTGTAGGAAGAATGCAGAGACAAAAATGATTTAAACAAAATCATCTACAGAAGTGTGTGTGTGTGTGTGTGTGTGTGTGTGTGTGTTGGGGGGTGGGGGTGCCCTCTCTGCTTGACCTCTTCTATAGTTTCATTAAGCTGCTGCCTGTAATGTCATGAGTTGCATTAAACTGCAGTGAAGTGTTTTCTTGCAGCAGAGGCAGCATTGCTGTGCCTACAGGCTGCTGTCATGTCCTGAAGATTTTTTTCCTGTTTTGTGTGTTATTGTTTTACTGAAAGTGTGACAAAACATAGTTGTTACCTAAATTAGCTGTGTAAGTGCATTATGTTGAGGTATTCAAACAGCTGTTGGCTCTGTATTAGTATTCTTCTCATGGTGTTGTTTACTTTCTTTGCTGCTTATCCAATATATTTTACCAGCCAAACAGTGTGTAAAGGCTTACATTAACCAGAAACTAATCTCTTTAAAACAAAATGGGTTGTAGCTTTAAGTACTCCGTGCACATTAAACTCCTAAATAAGCCTCTTTTGGCCAGTGACTGTTCAGCTACATCTTTTCAGGTTTACCGTACTTGCCGCCATACACGTCATACCTTATAAGTTGTATCAGTCCAAAAATGACTAATAAAGTGGAAAAATCCACAAAGACGGTGCTTCGCCATATAAGTCGCATCTATTGAGCGTCACCGCTGATGCACTGCATTTGTTTGTTCGTGTTTGGCAGCACAATGGCTCAGTGGTTAGCACTGTTGCCTCACATCAAGAAGGTTCTGGGTTCAATCTCCGGTTGGACCTCAGGTCTCTCTTGTAAATGTGTCCCCAATGCTCAATGGGATTAACCTGTATAAATAAAGGTTGAATGAATGAACCTGTGGTCTTTCTGTGTGGAGTTTGCACTTGGAAATGTGGGCCAGTGTTGTGCCAAAAATTAATTGGCTGCCAAATGGTGGCCGTGGGAGCGTGCACGAGAGGACTTTAACAAAAATTTATCAAGATTCATTCATTCATTCATTCAACCTTTATTTATACAGGCTAGCCTCGTTGAGTCACGGGGACTCATTTACAAGAGGGACCTGTCTCACTCACACCAAACAACCATCCACTCACACTCACACACAAGATTAACACTTAAAAACAATTACAGTATTTGTTTTCTCGAAATTATAGTAAAGGTGTGTCTCAGTCTAACTTTTCCTTAATAAATGCACTTTAGAGAGTCTTTATTGTCATTTGCACCGCATGTAGTACATGTGATGAAAACGAAATTATGTACACGGGGTCCCAGTTACATCCAACAACAACTACAAGAGAAACAACAAATGCAAGAGAAAAACAGTAATAACATTCTAGGATTAACTAAGAGAAGCATCAGCTAGTAATACTCTAAGCCCTAATGTAGTAGAAAAACATCGTTATAAACAGCAGCACGAACATGAGTCATTATGAGCAGATGGTCACAGGTGAAACGCAGCAACAAGAAACAGATCAGCATCAACATGATGTGATATTTTGCAGTGTTTATTCTTGTTATTTATTTATTCATGAGTCTGACAGCCTCAGGGTAGAAGCTGTTCCTCAGTCTAGTGGTTCTACATTTGATGCTCCTCAACCTCCGTCCTGAGGGGAGTGGGGCAAAGAGCGAGTGTGCTGGGTGAGTGAGATCCTTCATGATGCAGGTGGCTCTTTTCCTGCACCTGGAGGTGTAAACGTCCGCGATGGTGGGGAGTCTGACTCCAACAGACTTCTGTGCAGCCTTCACCACTCTCTGTAGAGCTTTCCTCTCTTCAACTGTGCAGCCTCCATGCCACACATTGATGCTGGAGCACAGGACGCTCTCCACTGCACACCTGTAGAACGAGGTGAGAACTGGGCTGCTCAGGCCAGCACGTCTCAGCCGTCTGAGGAAGTAGAGTCTCTGATGACCTTTCTTGATCAGGCTGGTGGTGTTGTTGCTCCAGCTGAGGTTATCATTCAAGTGTACACCCAAGTATTTGTAGCTGGAGACCACTTCCACTGCAGACCCACCCATTTTCAGTGGGGCGTGGGTGTGTTTGTTCCTCCTGAAGTCCACAATCATCTCCTTTGTCTTCTTCACATTCATGTGAAGATTATTCTCTTTGCACCAGCTCTCCAGGTGCTCCACCTCCTGTCTGTAGCTGGACTCATCATTGTTTGTGATGCAGCCCACCACAGCTGTATCATCTGCAAACTTAACAATATGACAGCCTGGAAGTGTGGCTGTACAATCATATGTGAGCAGAGTGAACAGAAGGGGGCTCAGCACACATCCTTGGGGAGAGCCAGTGCTGAGGGTTATGGTGGAGGAGGAGAAGTTGTGGATCTTCACGGACTGTGGTCTGTTTGTTAAGAAGTCTAGTATCCAGTTACAAATAGAGGGGCTTAGTCCAAGTGTAGATAGTTTGTCTATCAGAGTTTGGGGGATCATGGTGTTGAAGGCAGATGTGAAGTCCACAAAGAGCAGGCGCACGTATGAGTCCTTCTGATCCAGGTGGGTGAGAGCAGTGTGGACCACGGAAGAAATGGCGTCCTCTGTTGATCGGTTCTCACGGTATGCGTATTGATGAGGGTCCACGTTGGTGTTCACGGTTTTCTTTATGTGGGACATGACCAGTTTCTCAAAACATTTAGCGACCACCGGGGTGAGAGCCACCGGTCTATAGTCATTCAGACCAGTCACTGTGGAGCTCTTTGGAACTGGGATGATGGTGGCAGTCTTCAGGCAGGTGGGAACTGACTCCAGTGAAAGTGAGGTGGTGAAGATGTCAGCCAGCACCTCACAGAGCTGGTCTGCACATTCCTTCAGAACTTTCCCTGGGATGTTGTCTGGTCCAGTTGCTTTATGGGGATTAATCTTTCTGAGACTGCCTCTCACTTCTGCTGCGGTCACTCTGAGATGCTCTTCATCTGGTGATGAGGTGAGTCTGGTGCTAGCTGGTCTATTTGGATCATCAAAACGTGCATAAAACTTGTTGAGGGCATCAGGCAGAGATGGGTCCCTGGGGCATTGTTTATTCTTGCCTTTGTAATCTGTTATGCATTTAATACCTTTCCACATGCTCCGTGGGTCTTGTGAGGTGAACTGTCCCTCTATTCTCTGTGCATAAGTGGCTTTGGCTTTCTTAATGCCATCCCTCAGTTCTTTTTTCCTCATTCTCAGCTCCTCTTTATCTCCTGACTTGAATGCAGTATCCCTGGCTGCCAGCAGGGTGCGCACCTCTTTAGTTAACCACGGTTTTTGATTTGGGTAATATTTGACATGTTTTTTTATGGATACATTTTCAGAGCATGTACTTATGTAGCCCAGGACTGAGGAAGCATACAGCTCCAGATCAACTGAGCTTCCATCAGTGGCTGCTTCTCTGAAAACAGACCAGTTTGTCCTCTCAAAGCAGTCTCGTAGCATGGGGGAACTATCTTGACGCCACAGCTTGATCACTCTTTGTTCCGGTTTTGCCCGTCTCAGCGGGGGTAGTTCTCTTGGAGCCAGAATCAAAGAGCAGTGGTCGGAAGCTCCCAGCGCTGCACGTGTCTTCGCCGTGTACGCCCCCTTTACATTCGTGAAGACTTGGTCTAATGTCTTATCACCTCTCGTTGCTGTGAAGACGTGCTTATGGAAGGCAGGGAGGGAGCCTTGAAGATTTACGTGATTGACGTCTCCACAAACAATGAAAAACCCCTCAGGATATTTACACTGAAGCGAGGTGAGTAGCTCATGAATTTCTCTCTGGGCATCATTAGCATTAGCATCGGGTGCTATGTAGATAGCTGTTATTATTATCACAGCATGGTCGCGAGGAAGATAATGCGGCCGACATCTTACCGTGATCAGCTCCACAGCAGCTGAGCAAAGCTTTTTGATCACGGCACAGTTCGTGCACCAGTCTTTGTTCACGTAGATACAAACACCACCACCTCTTGTCTTCCCCGTGTTCTCGGTGCTCCGGTCTGTTCTGAAAAATAGCTTATCGTCCAGCTCATAAACAGAGTCAGGAGTGTTCTCATTTATCCACGTTTCCGTGAGACAAAGGACCGAGCACCTTCCCATCTCCTCCGACGTGGTTACTCTCAAACGAAGCTCATCCATCTTGTTGTCCAACGAGCGCACGTTAGCCAGGAAAAGAGCCGGTAGCGGGGGTCTCCCGGTTTTAGCATCTGTCCGCAGTCTCGTCATAACTCCTGCTCGGCAACCTCTCTTTTTTTCTCGAGAGCATCGCTTTCTCCTCTTTCCCCTGGAGCGCGTCTGCTTCCAGAAAGATGATCGTAGCAGTTGCACCAATACCAAAAGTCATAGCCAAAAGTCATAGCCATCATGTCCTAAATGAGCTGAACATTTTGATATATGAATTGTTGACATAGCACAAAAACTGTAGGAGGAGTAGCGTGCCAAAAAACGTACGGAATCAGGATAGTAACAGATGTAATTGTAACACTAGAAAAACCGCATTTCCTGCGAAAATGCACGTGTGAATGCCTTAGCGCCGCTCCGCCCTTCTCGCGGCGACCGCGGGAAGTCGAGCTGGTCCACCCCGAAACACTCTCGTGCCTTTCCCGTACCCGTTCGGCACCCAATGCGTGCACCCAATTTGGTCCACATTCCAAAATGGCCGCCTTCCCATTTATCGTACAACGTTGACACCAGAGGGTTTTCTGTGCGTCTTGGTGAATTGGACAAGTGTACCAAATTTCATGATCCTACGTGAAACTAAGGCCAATGCGGAGGGTAGTTTGAAATTTTCTAGGTGGCGCTCTTGAGCCGTTTCTTTTGAAATTTTGGCCACGTCCCCAAAATATGTAATCGTTCACCAGTCCTGACGAGTCTGCCAATTTTGGTGAGTTTTGGGATATGACAAAGCCCCAAAAATGCCATTTCATTTTAGCGCCATTCATTTTCAATGGGATAAAAATGGCCGAAAAGGTCGCCTTTCCTTTCATCGTACAACGTTGGTGCCAGAGGGTTTTCTGTGCGTCTTGGTGTATTGGGGAAGTGTACAAAATTTCATGATCCTACGTGAAACTAAGGCCAATGCGGAGGGTAGTTTGAAATATTCTAGGTGGCGCTCTTGAGCCCTTTCTGTTGCAATTTTGGCCACGCCCCCAAAATATGTAATTTTTCACCAGTCCTGACGAGTCTGCCAAATTTGGTGAGTTTTGGGATATGATAAAGCTCCCAAAAGGCCAAACGTATTGTGACGGCGTTACGTCTGATTCGCCACATCGCCACGCCCACATGCTCCACCCAAAACAACCAGTCGTGGAAAGCTTGTTACAGCAACATGTCTTCGGTCACTGGACAGACCGTCACGCTGATTAGGTAACAGGTGTCCGATCGGGATGTTCAATGTACAACTGTACACTTCCTGTTGTGAGGGGGCGTGGCTTAATTATTGTCATGATTTGACCATTCAGTATTGCAGGGGACCGGATGTGGGTCAATCACTGAAGGTTTGATGTATTAGACTGTTTTCGTGTAGGTGCTATTAGTGTTTCGTTTGTGACGGCGTGACGGCTGATTCGCCACATCGCCACGCCCACATGCTCCACCCAAAACGGTCAGTGTTGGAAAGCTTGTTACAGCAACATGTCTTCGGTCACTGGACAGACCGTCCCGCTGATTAGGTAACAGGTGTCCGATCGGGACGTTCAATGTATAACTGTACACTTCCTGTTGTGAGGGGGCGTGGCTTAATTAATGTCATGATTTGACCATTCAGTATTGTAGGGGACCGGTTGTGGGTCAATCACTGAAGGTTTGATGTATTAGACGGTTTTCGTGTAGGTGCTATTAGTGTTTCGTTTTTCATGGCGAGATACCTAACTTTGAGGCCAGGCCACGCCCCTTCACCATATATAAAAACGCGAGGTTTTGATCATTTTTTACTCCCCCATGTCTGAGTGATGAGTCTGCCAAATTTGGTGAGATTTAGGATATGATAAATCCTCCAAAAGGCCATTTCATTTTAGCTCCATTCATTTTTAATGGGAAAAAAATGGCCGAAAAGGCTTAATATTTCAAAAAGCGAAAGTTGCAACATTACCAAAAGTCATACCTGGATTGTCCTGAACGAGCTGAACATTTTGATATATGAATCGTTGAAATGGCACGAAAACTGTAGGAGGAGTAGGACGCCAAAAAACGTACGGACGGAAGATAGTAACATATAAGAATAATAATAATAACTAGAAAAACCGCATTTCCTGCGAAAATGCACGTGTGAATGCCTTAGCGCCGCTCCGCCCTTCTCGCGGCGACCGCGGGAAGTCGAGCTAGTCCACCCTGAAACGCTCTCGTGCCTTTCCCGTACCCGTTCGGCACCCAACGCGTGCACCCAATTTGGTCCACATTCCAAAATGGCCGCCTTCCCATTTATCGTACAATGTTGATGCCAGAGGGTTTTCTGTACGTCTTTGTGAATTGGACAAGTGTACCAAATTTCATGATCCTACGTGAAACTAAGGCCAATGCGGAGGGTAGTTTGAAATATTCTAGGTGGCGCTCTTGAGCCGTTTCTGTTGCAATTTTGGCCACGCCCCCAAAATATGTAATTTTTCACCAGTCCTGACGAGTCTGCCAAATTTGGTGAGTTTTGGGATATGATAAAGCTCCCAAAAGGCCAAACGTATTGTGACGGCGTTACGTCTGATTCGCCACATCGCCACGCCCACATGCTCCACCCAAAACGGTCAGTGTTGGAAAGCTTGTTACATCAACATGTCTTTGGTCACTGGAAAGACCGTCATGCTGATTAGGTAACAGGTGTCCGATCGGGACCTTCAATGTACAACTGTACACTTCCTGTTGTGAGGGGGCGTGGCTTAATTAATGTCATGATTTGACCATTCAGTATTGCAGGGGACCGGATGTGGGTCAATCACTGAAGGTTTGATGTATTAGACAGTTTTCGTGTAGGTGCTATTAGTGTTTCGTTTGTGACGGCGTTACGTCTGATTCGCCACGTCGCCACGCCCACATGCTCCACCCAAAACGGTCAGTGTTGGAAAGCTTGTTACAGCAACATGTCTTCGGTCACTGGACAGACCGTCCCGCTGATTAGGTAACAGGTGTCCGATCGGGACCTTCAATGTATAACTGTACACTTCCTGTTGTGAGGGGGCGTGGCTTAATTAATGTCATGATTTGACCATTCAGTATTGTAGGGGACCGGTTGTGGGTCAATCACTGAAGGTTTGATGTATTAGACAGTTTTCTTGTAGGTGCTATTAGTGTTTCGTTTTTCATGGCGAGATACCTAACTTTGAGGCCAGGCCACGCCCCTTCAGCATATATGAAAATGCGAGGTTTTGATAAATCTTTACTCCCCCATGTCTGAATGATGAGTCTGCCAAATTTGGTGAGTTTTAGGATACGATAAAGCCCCCAAAAGGCCATTTCATTTTAGCTCCATTCATTTTCAATGGGAAAAAAATGGCCGAAAAGGCTAAATATCTCAAAAAGCTAAAGTTGCACCATTACCAAAACTCATAGCTGGATTGTCCTGAACGAGCTGAACATTTTGATATATGATATGTTGAAATGGCACGAAAACTGTAGGAGGAGTAGGACGCCAAAAAACGTACGGACGGAAGATAGTAACATATAAGAATAATAATAATAAATATAAACACAATCTCTATAGTGTGAATGCCTTGTTGGCATTCACACAACTAGAAAAACCGCATTTCCTGCGAAAATGCACGTGTGAATGCCTTAGCGCCGCTCCGCCCTTCTCGCGGCGACCGCGGGAAGTCGAGCTGGTCCACCCCGAAACGCTCTCGTGCCTTTCCCGTACCCGTTCGGCACCCAGTGCGTGCACTCAATTTGGTCCACATTCCAAAATGGCCGCCTTCCCATTTATCGTACAACGTTGACGCCAGAGGGTTTTCTGTGCGTCTTGGTGAATTGGACAAGTGTACCAAATTTCATGATCCTACGTGAAACTAAGGCCAATGCGGAGGGTAGTTTGAAATATTCTAGGTGGCGCTCTTGAGCCCTTTCTGTTGCAATTTTGGCCACGCCCCCAAAATATGTAATTTTTCACCAGTCCTGACGAGTCTGCCAAATTTGGTGAGTTTTGGGATATGATAAAGCTCCCAAAAGGCCAAACGTATTGTGACGGCGTTACGTCTGATTCGCCACATCGCCACGCCCACATGCTCCACCCAAAACGGTCAGTGTTGGAAAGCTTGTTACAGCAACATGTCTTCGGTCACTGGACAGACCGTCACGCTGATTAGGTAACAGGTGTCCGATCGGGATGTTCAATGTACAACTGTACACTTCCTGTTGTGAGGGGGCGTGGCTTAATTATTGTCAAGATTTGACCATTCAGTATTGCAGGGGACCGGATGTGGGTATATCACTGAAGGTTTGATGTATTAGACTGTTTTCGTGTAGGTGCTATTAGTGTTTCGTTTGTGACGGCGTGACGGCTGATTCGCCACATCGCCACGCCCACATGCTCCACCCAAAACGGTCAGTGTTGGAAAGCTTGTTACAGCAACATGTCTTCGGTCACTGGACAGACCGTCCCGCTGATTAGGTAACAGGTGTCCGATCGGGACGTTCAATGTATAACTGTACACTTCCTGTTGTGAGGGGGCGTGGCTTAATTAATGTCATGATTTGACCATTCAGTATTGTAGGGGACCGGTTGTGGGTCAATCACTGAAGGTTTGATGTATTAGACGGTTTTCGTGTAGGTGCTATTAGTGTTTCGTTTTTCATGGCGAGATACCTAACTTTGAGGCCAGGCCACGCCCCTTCACCATATATAAAAATGCGAGGTTTTGATAATTTTTTACTCCCCCATGTCTGAGTGATGAGTCTGCCAAATTTGGTGAGATTTAGGATATGATAAATCCTCCAAAAGGCCATTTCATTTTAGCTCCATTCATTTTCAATGGGAAAAAAATGGCCGAAAAGGCTTAATATTTCAAAAAGCGAAAGTTGCAACATTACCAAAAGTCATAGCTGGATTGTCCTGAACGAGCTGAACATTTTGATATATGAATCGTTGAAATAGCACAAATACTCTAGGAGGAGTAGGACGCCAAAAAACGTACGGATGGAAGATAGTAACATCTATAAAGAATAATAATAATAAATATAAACACAATCTCTATAGTGTGAATGCCTTGTTGGCATTCACACAACTAGAAAAACCGCATTTCCTGCGAAAATGCACGTGTGAATGCCTTAGCGCCGCTCCGCCCTTCTCGCGGCGACCGCGGGAAGTCGAGCTGGTCCACCCCGAAACACTCTCGTGCCTTTCCCGTACCCGTTCGGCACCCAGTGCGTGCACTCAATTTGGTCCACATTCCAAAATGGCCGCCTTCCCATTTATCGTACAACGTTGACGCCAGAGGGTTTTCTGTGCGTCTTGGTGAATTGGACAAGTGTACCAAATTTCATGATCCTACGTGAAACTAAGGCCAATGCGGAGGGTAGTTTGAAATATTCTAGGTGGCGCTCTTGAGCCGTTTCTTTTGCAATTTTGGCCACGCCCCCAAAATATGTAATTGTTCACCAGTCCTGACGAGTCTGCCAAATTTGGTGAGTTTTGGGATATGATAAAGCTCCCAAAAGGCCAAACGTATTGTGACGGCGTTACGTCTGATTCGCCACATCGCCACGCCCACATGCTCCACCCAAAACAACCAGTCGTGGAAAGCTTGTTACAGCAACATGTCTTCGGTCACTGGACAGACCGTCACGCTGATTAGGTAACAGGTGTCCGATCGGGATGTTCAATGTACAACTGTACACTTCCTGTTGTGAGGGGGCGTGGCTTAATTATTGTCATGATTTGACCATTCAGTATTGCAGGGGACCGGATGTGGGTCAATCACTGAAGGTTTGATGTATTAGACTGTTTTCGTGTAGGTGCTATTAGTGTTTCGTTTGTGACGGCGTGACGGCTGATTCGCCACATCGCCACGCCCACATGCTCCACCCAAAACGGTCAGTGTTGGAAAGCTTGTTACAGCAACATGTCTTCGGTCACTGGACAGACCGTCCCGCTGATTAGGTAACAGGTGTCCGATCGGGACGTTCAATGTATAACTGTACACTTCCTGTTGTGAGGGGGCGTGGCTTAATTATTGTCATGATTTGACCATTCAGTATTGCAGGGGACCGGATGTGGGTCAATCACTGAAGGTTTGATGTATTAGACTGTTTTCGTGTAGGTGCTATTAGTGTTTCGTTTGTGACGGCGTGACGGCTGATTCGCCACATCGCCACGCCCACATGCTCCACCCAAAACGGTCAGTGTTGGAAAGCTTGTTACAGCAACATGTCTTCGGTCACTGGACAGACCGTCCCGCTGATTAGGTAACAGGTGTCCGATCGGGACGTTCAATGTATAACTGTACACTTCCTGTTGTGAGGGGGCGTGGCTTAATTAATGTCATGATTTGACCATTCAGTATTGCAGGGGAGTGGTTGTGGGTCAATCACTGAAGGTTTGATGTATTAGACGGTTTTCGTGTAGGTGCTATTAGTGTTTCGTTTTTCATGGCGAGATGCCTAACTTTGAGGCCAGGCCACGCCCCTTCAGCATATATGAAAATGCGAGGTTTTGATCATTTGTTACTCCTGCATGTCTGAGTGATGAGTCTGCCAAATTTGGTGAGTTTTAGGGTATGATAAAGCCCCCAAAAGACCATTTCATTTTAGCTCCATTCATTTTCAATGGGAAAAAAATGGCCGAAAAGGCTTAATATTTCAAAAAGCGCAACTTGCAGCATTACCAAAAGTCATAGCTGGATTGTCCTGAACGAGCTGAACATTTTGATATATGAATCGTTGAAATGGCACAAATACTCTAGGAGGAGTAGCGTGCCAAAAAACGTACGGACGGAAGATAGTAACATACGAGAATAAATATAAACACAATCTCTATAGTGTGAATGCCTTGTTGGCATTCACACAACTAGAAAAACCGCATTTCCTACGAAAATGCACGTGTGAATGCCTTAGCGCCGCTCCGCCCTTCTCGCGGCGACCGCGGGAAGTCGAGCTGGTCCACCCCGAAACACTCTCGTGCCTTTCCCGTACCCGTTCGGCACCTAGTGCGTGCACTCAATTTGGTCCACATTCCAAAATGGCCGCCTTCCCATTTATCGTACAACGTTGACGCCAGAGGGTTTTCTGTGCGTCTTGGTGAATTGGACAAGTGTACCAAATTTCATGATCCTACGTGAAACTAAGGCCAATGCGGAGGGTAGTTTGAAATTTTCTAGGTGGCGCTCTTGAGCCCTTTCTGTTGCAATTTTGGCCACGCCCCCAAAATATGTAATTTTTCACCAGTCCTGACGAGTCTGCCAAATTTGGTGAGTTTTGGGATATGATAAAGCTCCCAAAAGGCCAAACGTATTGTGACGGCGTTACGTCTGATTCGCCACATCGCCACGCCCACATGCTCCACCCAAAACAACCAGTCGTGGAAAGCTTGTTACAGCAACATGTCTTCGGTCACTGGACAGACCGTCACGCTGATTAGGTAACAGGTGTCCGATCGGGATGTTCAATGTACAACTGTACACTTCCTGTTGTGTTCCTACGAAAATGCACGTGTGAATGCCTCAGCGCCGCTCCGCCCTTCTCGCGGCGACCGCGGGAAGTCGAGCTGGTCCACCCCGAAACACTCTCGTGCCTTTCCCGTACCCGTTCGGCACCCAGTGCGTGCACTCAATTTGGTCCACATTCCAAAATGGCCGCCTTCCCATTTATCGTACAACGTTGACGCCAGAGGGT
Source organism: Garcialebias charrua (assembly GCA_038048925.1). Classification (NCBI taxonomy): domain Eukaryota; kingdom Metazoa; phylum Chordata; class Actinopteri; order Cyprinodontiformes; family Rivulidae; genus Garcialebias; species Garcialebias charrua. The sequence goes on from JBBPBX010041004.1 coordinate 18,476, forward strand.
TTTCTGTGCGTCTTGGTGAATTGGACAAGTGTACCAAATTTCATGATCCTACGTGAAACTAAGGCCAATAGGGAGGGTAATTTGAAATATTCTAGGTGGCGCTCTTGAGCCGTTTCTGTTGCAATTTTGGCCACGCCCCCAAAATATGTAATTTTTCACCAGTCCTGACGAGTCTGCCAAATTTGGTGAGTTTTGGGATATGATAAAGCTCCCAAAAGGCCAAACGTATTGTGACGGCGTTACGTCTGATTCGCCACATAACCACGCCCACATGCTCCACCCAAAACGGTCAGTGTTGGAAAGCTTGTTACACCAACATGTCTTCGGTCACTGGACACACCGTCACGCTGATTAGGTAACAGGTGTCCGATCGGGACGTTCAATGTACAACTGTACACTTCCTGTTGTGAGGGGGCGTGGCTTAATTAATGTCATGATTTGACCATTCAGTATTGCAAGTGACCGGATGTGGGTCAATCACTGAAGGTTTGATGTATTAGACAGTTTTCGTGTAGGTGCTATTAGTGTTTCGTTTGTGACGGCGTTACGTCTGATTCGCCACGTCGCCACGCCCACATGCTCCACCCAAAACGGTCAGTGTTGGAAAGCTTGTTACAGCAACATGTCTTTGGTCACTGGACAGACCGTCATGCTGATTAGTCAACAGGTGTCCGATCGGGACCTTCAATGTACAACTGTACACTTCCTGTTGTGAGGGGGCGTGGCTTAATTAATGTCATGATTTGACCATTCAGTATTGTAGGGGACCGGTTGTGGGTCAATCACTGAAGGTTTGATGTATTAGACGGTTTTCGTGTAGGTGCTATTAGTGTTTCGTTTTTCATGGCGAGATGCCTAACTTTGAGGCCAGGCCACGCCCCTTCAGCATATATGAAAACGCAAGGTTTTGATAAATATTTACTCCCCCATGTCTGAATGATGAGTCTGCCAAATTTGATGAGTTTTAGGATACGATAAAGCCCCCAAAAGGCCATTTCATTTTAGCTCCATTCATTTTCAATGGGAAAAAAATGGCCGAAAAGGCTAAATATCTCAAAAAGCTAAAGTTGCACCATTACCAAAAGTCATTGCTGGATTGTCCTGAACGAGCTGAACATTTTGATATATGATATGTTGAAATGGCACGAAAACTGTAGGAGGAGTAGGACGCCAAAAAACGTACGGACGGAAGATAGTAACATATAAGAATAACTAGAAAAACCGCATTTCCTACGAAAATGCACGTGTGAATGCCTTGGTCCACATTCCAAAATGGCCGCCTTCCCATTTATCGTACAACGTTGACGCCAGAGGGTTTTCTGTGCGTCTTGGTGAATTGGACAAGCGTACCAAATTTCATGATCCTACGTGAAACTAAGGCCAATGCGGAGGGTAGTTTGAAATTTTCTAGGTGGCGCTCTTGAGCCGTTTCTTTTGAAATTTTGGCCACGCCCCCAAAATATGTAATTGTTCACCAGTCCTGATGAGTCCGCCAATTTTGGTGAGTTTTGGGATATGAAAAAGCCCCCAAAATGCTATTTCATTTTAGCTCCATTCATTTTCAATGGGATAAAAATGGCCGAAAAGGTCGCCTTTCCTTTCATCGCACAACGTTGGTGCCAGAGGGTTTTCTGTGCGCCTTGGTGAATCGGGGAGGTGTACCAAATTTCATGATCCTACGTGAAACTAAGGCCAATGCGGAGGGTAGTTTGAAATATTCTAGGTGGCGCTCTTGAGCCCTTTCTGTTGCAATTTTGGCCACGCCCCCAAAATATGTAATCGTTCACCAGTCCTGACGAGTCTGCCAAATTTGGTGAGTTTTGGGATATGATAAAGCTCCCAAAAGGCCAAACGTATTGTGACGGCGTTACGTCTGATTCGCCACATCGCCACGCCCACATGCTCCACCCAAAACAACCAGTCGTGGAAAGCTTGTTACAGCAACATGTCTTCGGTCACTGGACAGACCGTCACGCTGATTAGGTAACAGGTGTCCGATCGGGATGTTCAATGTACAACTGTACACTTCCTGTTGTGAGGGGGCGTGGCTTAATTATTGTCATGATTTGACCATTCAGTATTGCAGGGGACCGGATGTGGGTCAATCACTGAAGGTTTGATGTATTAGACTGTTTTCGTGTAGGTGCTATTAGTGTTTCGTTTGTGACGGCGTGACGGCTGATTCGCCACATCGCCACGCCCACATGCTCCACCCAAAACGGTCAGTGTTGGAAAGCTTGTTACAGCAACATGTCTTTGGTCACTGGACAGACCGTCCCGCTGATTAGGTAACAGGTGTCCGATCGGGACGTTCAATGTATAACTGTACACTTCCTGTTGTGAGGGGGCGTGGCTTAATTAATGTCATGATTTGACCATTCAGTATTGTAAGGGACCGGTTGTGGGTCAATCACTGAAGGTTTGATGTATTAGACGGTTTTCGTGTAGGTGCTATTAGTGTTTCGTTTTTCATGGCGAGATGCCTAATTTTGAGGCCAGGCCACGCCCCTTCAGCATATATGAAAACGTGAGGTTTTGATCATTTTTTACTCCCCCATGTCTGAGTGATGAGTCTGCCAAATTTGGTGAGATTTAGGATATGATAAAGCCCCCAACATGCCATTTCATTTTAGCTCCATTCATTTTCAATGGGAAAAAAATGGCCGAAAAGGCTAAATAATTCAAAAAGCTAAAGTTGCAGCATTACCAAAAGTCATAGCCGGATTGTCCTGAACGAGCTGGACATTTTGATATATGAATTGTTGAAATGGCACCAAAACTGTGCGAGTAGTTACATGCCAAAAAACGTACGGAATGAAGATAGTAACATCTATAAATAAATATAAACACAATCTCTATAGTGTGAATGCCTTGTTGGCATTCACACAACTAGAAAATTTGCATTTCCTACGAAAATGCACGTGTGAATGCCTTAGCGCCGCTCCGCCCTTCTCGTGGCGACCGCGGGAAGTCGAGCTAGTCCACCCTGAAACACTCTCGTGCTTTTCCCGTACCCGTTCGGCACCCAATGTATGCACCCAATTTGGTCCACATTCCAAAATGGCCGCCTTCCCATTTATCGTACAATGTTGATGCCAGAGGGTTTTCTGTACGTCTTTGTGAATTGGACAAGTGTACCAAATTTCATGATCCTACGTGAAACTAAGGCCAATGCGGAGGGTAGTTTGAAATATTCTAGGTGGCGCTCTTGAGCCGTTTCTGTTGCAATTTTGGCCACGCCCCCAAAATATGTAATTTTTCACCAGTCCTGACGAGTCTGCCAAATTTGGTGAGTTTTGGGATATGATAAAGCTCCCAAAAGGCCAAACGTATTGTGACGGCGTTACGTCTGATTCGCCACATCGCCACGCCCACATGCTCCACCCAAAACGGTCAGTGTTGGAAAGCTTGTTACATCAACATGTCTTTGGTCACTGGAAAGACCGTCATGCTGATTAGGTAACAGGTGTCCGATCGGGACCTTCAATGTACAACTGTACACTTCCTGTTGTGAGGGGGCGTGGCTTAATTAATGTCATGATTTGACCATTCAGTATTGCAGGGGACCGGATGTGGGTCAATCACTGAAGGTTTGATGTATTAGACAGTTTTCGTGTAGGTGCTATTAGTGTTTCGTTTGTGACGGCGTTACGTCTGATTCGCCACGTCGCCACGCCCACATGCTCCACCCAAAACGGTCAGTGTTGGAAAGCTTGTTACAGCAACATGTCTTCGGTCACTGGACAGACCGTCCCGCTGATTAGGTAACAGGTGTCCGATCGGGACCTTCAATGTATAACTGTACACTTCCTGTTGTGAGGGGGCGTGGCTTAATTAATGTCATGATTTGACCATTCAGTATTGTAGGGGACCGGTTGTGGGTCAATCACTGAAGGTTTGATGTATTAGACAGTTTTCTTGTAGGTGCTATTAGTGTTTCGTTTTTCATGGCGAGATACCTAACTTTGAGGCCAGGCCACGCCCCTTCAGCATATATGAAAATGCGAGGTTTTGATAAATATTTACTCCCCCATGTCTGAATGATGAGTCTGCCAAATTTGGTGAGTTTTAGGATACGATAAAGCCCCCAAAAGGCCATTTCATTTTAGCTCCATTCATTTTCAATGGGAAAAAAATGGCCGAAAAGGCTAAATATCTCAAAAAGCTAAAGTTGCACCATTACCAAAAGTCATTGCTGGATTGTCCTGAACGAGCTGAACATTTTGATATATGATATGTTGAAATGGCACGAAAACTGTAGGAGGAGTAGGACGCCAAAAAACGTACGGACGGAAGATAGTAACATATAAGAATAATAATAATAACTAGAAAATTTGCATTTCCTACGAAAATGCACGTGTGAATGCCTTAGCGCCGCTCCGCCCTTCTCGTGGCGACCGCGGGAAGTCGAGCTAGTCCACCCTGAAACACTCTCGTGCCTTTCCCGTACCCGTTCGGCACCCAATGTATGCACCCAATTTGGTCCACATTCCAAAATGGCCGCCTTCCCATTTATCGTACAATGTTGATGCCAGAGGGTTTTCTGTACGTCTTTGTGAATTGGACAAGTGTACCAAATTTCATGATCCTACGTGAAACTAAGGCCAATGCGGAGGGTAGTTTGAAATATTCTAGGTGGCGCTCTTGAGCCGTTTCTGTTGCAATTTTGGCCACGCCCCCAAAATATGTAATTTTTCACCAGTCCTGACGAGTCTGCCAAATTTGGTGAGTTTTGGGATATGATAAAGCTCCCAAAAGGCCAAACGTATTGTGACGGCGTTACGTCTGATTCGCCACATAACCACGCCCACATGCTCCACCCAAAACGGTCAGTGTTGGAAAGCTTGTTACACCAACATGTCTTCGGTCACTGGACACACCGTCACGCTGATTAGGTAACAGGTGTCCGATCGGGACGTTCAATGTACAACTGTACACTTCCTGTTGTGAGGGGGCGTGGCTTAATTAATGTCATGATTTGACCATTCAGTATTGCAGGGGACTGGTTGTGGGTCAATCACTGAAGGTTTGATGTATTAGACAGTTTTTGTGTAGGTGCTATTAGTGTTTCGTTTTTCATGGCGAGATGCCTAACTTTGAGGCCAGGCCACGCCCCTTCAGCATATATGAAAACGCGAGGTGTTGATCATTTATTACTGCCCCATGTCTGATTGATGAGTCTGCCAAATTTGGGGAGATTTAGGATATGATAAAGCCCCCAAAAGGCCATTTCATTTTAGCTCCATTCATTTTCAATGGGAAAAAAATGGCCGAAAAGGCTAGATATCTCAAAAAGCTAAAGTTGCAGCATTACCAAAAGTCATAGCTGGATTGTCCTGAGCGAGCTGAACATTTTGATATATGAATCGTTGAAATGGCACAAATACTCTAGGAGGAGTAGGACGTCAAAAAACGTACGGACGGAAGATAGTAACATATAAGAATAACTAGAAAAACCGCATTTCCTACGAAAATGCACGTGTGAATGCCTCAGCGCCGCTCCGCCCTTCTCGCGGCGACCGCGGGAAGTCGAGCTGGTCCACCCCGAAACACTCTCGTGCCTTTCCCGTACCCGTTCGGCACCCAGTGCGTGCACTCAATTTGGTCCACATTCCAAAATGGCCGCCTTCCCATTTATCGTACAACGTTGACGCCAGAGGGTTTTCTGTGCGTCTTGGTGAATTGGACAAGTGTACCAAATTTCATGATCCTACGTGAAACTAAGGCCAATGCGGAGGGTAGTTTGAAATTTTCTAGGTGGCGCTCTTGAGCCGTTTCTTTTGAAATTTTGGCCACGCCCCCAAAATATGTAATTGTTCACCAGTCCTGACGAGTCTGCCAAATTTGGTGAGTTTTGGGATATGATAAAGCTCCCAAAAGGCCAAACGTATTGTGACGGCGTTACGTCTGATTCGCCACATCGCCACGCCCACATGCTCCACCCAAAACAACCAGTCGTGGAAAGCTTGTTACAGCAACATGTCTTCGGTCACTGGACAGACCGTCACGCTGATTAGGTAACAGGTGTCCGATCGGGATGTTCAATGTACAACTGTACACTTCCTGTTGTGAGGGGGCGTGGCTTAATTATTGTCATGATTTGACCATTCAGTATTGCAGGGGACCGGATGTGGGTCAATCACTGAAGGTTTGATGTATTAGACTGTTTTCGTGTAGGTGCTATTAGTGTTTCGTTTGTGACGGCGTGACGGCTGATTCGCCACATCGCCACGCCCACATGCTCCACCCAAAACGGTCAGTGTTGGAAAGCTTGTTACAGCAACATGTCTTCGGTCACTGGACAGACCGTCCCGCTGATTAGGTAACAGGTGTCCGATCGGGACGTTCAATGTATAACTGTACACTTCCTGTTGTGAGGGGGCGTGGCTTAATTAATGTCATGATTTGACCATTCAGTATTGCAGGGGAGTGGTTGTGGGTCAATCACTGAAGGTTTGATGTATTAGACGGTTTTCGTGTAGGTGCTATTAGTGTTTCGTTTTTCATGGCGAGATGCCTAACTTTGAGGCCAGGCCACGCCCCTTCAGCATATATGAAAATGCGAGGTTTTGATCATTTGTTACTCCTGCATGTCTGAGTGATGAGTCTGCCAAATTTGGTGAGTTTTAGGGTATGATAAAGCCCCCAAAAGACCATTTCATTTTAGCTCCATTCATTTTCAATGGGAAAAAAATGGCCGAAAAGGCTTAATATTTCAAAAAGCGCAACTTGCAGCATTACCAAAAGTCATAGCTGGATTGTCCTGAACGAGCTGAACATTTTGATATATGAATCGTTGAAATGGCACAAATACTCTAGGAGGAGTAGCGTGCCAAAAAACGTACGGACGGAAGATAGTAACTATAACTAGAAAATTTGCATTTCCTACGAAAATGCACGTGTGAATGCCTTAGCGCCGCTCCGCCCTTCTCGTGGCGACCGCGGGAAGTCGAGCTAGTCCACCCTGAAACACTCTCGTGCTTTTCCCGTACCCGTTCGGCACCCAATGTATGCACCCAATTTGGTCCACATTCCAAAATGGCCGCCTTCCCATTTATCGTACAATGTTGATGCCAGAGGGTTTTCTGTACGTCTTTGTGAATTGGACAAGTGTACCAAATTTCATGATCCTACGTGAAACTAAGGCCAATGCGGAGGGTAGTTTGAAATATTCTAGGTGGCGCTCTTGAGCCGTTTCTGTTGCAATTTTGGCCACGCCCCCAAAATATGTAATTTTTCACCAGTCCTGACGAGTCTGCCAAATTTGGTGAGTTTTGGGATATGATAAAGCTCCCAAAAGGCCAAACGTATTGTGACGGCGTTACGTCTGATTCGCCACATCGCCACGCCCACATGCTCCACCCAAAACGGTCAGTGTTGGAAAGCTTGTTACATCAACATGTCTTTGGTCACTGGAAAGACCGTCATGCTGATTAGGTAACAGGTGTCCGATCGGGACCTTCAATGTACAACTGTACACTTCCTGTTGTGAGGGGGCGTGGCTTAATTAATGTCATGATTTGACCATTCAGTATTGCAGGGGACCGGATGTGGGTCAATCACTGAAGGTTTGATGTATTAGACAGTTTTCGTGTAGGTGCTATTAGTGTTTCGTTTGTGACGGCGTTACGTCTGATTCGCCACGTCGCCACGCCCACATGCTCCACCCAAAACGGTCAGTGTTGGAAAGCTTGTTACAGCAACATGTCTTCGGTCACTGGACAGACCGTCCCGCTGATTAGGTAACAGGTGTCCGATCGGGACCTTCAATGTATAACTGTACACTTCCTGTTGTGAGGGGGCGTGGCTTAATTAATGTCATGATTTGACCATTCAGTATTGTAGGGGACCGGTTGTGGGTCAATCACTGAAGGTTTGATGTATTAGACAGTTTTCTTGTAGGTGCTATTAGTGTTTCGTTTTTCATGGCGAGATACCTAACTTTGAGGCCAGGCCACGCCCCTTCAGCATATATGAAAATGCGAGGTTTTGATAAATATTTACTCCCCCATGTCTGAATGATGAGTCTGCCAAATTTGGTGAGTTTTAGGATACGATAAAGCCCCCAAAAGGCCTTTTCATTTTAGCCCCATTCATTTTCAATGGAAAAAAAATGGCCGAAAAGGCTTAATATTTCAAAAAGCGAAAGTTGCAGCATTACCAAAAGTCATAGCTGGATTGTCCTGAGCGAGCTGAACATTTTGATATATGAATCGTTGAAATGGCACAAATACTCTAGGAGGAGTAGGACGCCAAAAAACGTACGGATGGAAGATAGTAACATCTATAAAGAATAATAATAATAAATATAAACACAATCTCTATAGTGTGAATGCCTTGTTGGCATTCACACAAATATAAACACAATCTCTATAGTGTGAATGCCTTGTTGGCATTCACACAATAATAATAAACACAATCTCTATAGTGTGAATGCCTTGTTGGCATTCACACAACTAGAAAAACCGCATTTCCTACGAAAATGCACGTGTGAATGCCTTAGCGCCGCTCCGCCCTTCTCGCGGCGACCGCGGGAAGTCCAGCTGGTCCACCCCGAAACGCTCTCGTGCCTTTCCCGTACCCGTTCGGCACCCAGTGCGTGCACTCAATTTGGTCCACATTCCAAAATGGCCGCCTTCCCATTTATCGTACAACGTTGACGCCAGAGGGTTTTCTGTGCGTCTTGGTGAATTGGACAAGTGTACCAAATTTCATGATCCTACGTGAAACTAAGGCCAATGCGGAGGGTAGTTTGAAATATTCTAGGTGGCGCTCTTGAGCCGTTTCTTTTGAAATTTTGGCCACGCCCCCAAAATATGTAATTTTTCACCAGTCCTGACGAGTCTGCCAAATTTGGTGAGTTTTGGGATATGATAAAGCTCCCAAAAGGCCAAACGTATTGTGACGGCGTTACGTCTGATTCGCCACATAACCACGCCCACATGCTCCACCCAAAACGGTCAGTGTTGGAAAGCTTGTTACACCAACATGTCTTCGGTCACTGGACACACCGTCACGCTGATTAGGTAACAGGTGTCCGATCGGGACGTTCAATGTACAACTGTACACTTCCTGTTGTGAGGGGGCGTGGCTTAATTAATGTCATGATTTGACCATTCAGTATTGCAGGGGACTGGTTGTGGGTCAATCACTGAAGGTTTGATGTATTAGACAGTTTTTGTGTAGGTGCTATTAGTGTTTCGTTTTTCATGGCGAGATGCCTAACTTTGAGGCCAGGCCACGCCCCTTCAGCATATATGAAAACGCGAGGTGTTGATCATTTATTACTGCCCCATGTCTGATTGATGAGTCTGCCAAATTTGGGGAGATTTAGGATATGATAAAGCCCCCAAAAGGCCATTTCATTTTAGCTCCATTCATTTTCAATGGGAAAAAAATGGCCGAAAAGGCTTAATATTTCAAAAAGCGAAAGTTGCAGCAGTACCAAAAGTCATAGCTGAATTGTCCTGAACGAGCTGAACATTTTGATATATGATATGTTGAAATGGCACGAAAACTGTAGGAGGAGTAGGACGCCAAAAAACGTACGGACGGAAGATAGTAACATATAAGAATAATAATAATAACTAGAAAAACCGCATTTCCTGCGAAAATGCACGTGTGAATGCCTTAGTGCCGCTCCGCCCTTCTCGCGGCGACCGCGGGAAGTCGAGCTGGTCCACCCCGAAACACTCTCGTGCCTTTCCCGTACCCGTTCGGCACCCAGTGCGTGCACTCAATTTGGTCCACATTCCAAAATGGCCGCCTTCCCATTTATCGTACAACGTTGACGCCAGAGGGTTTTCTGTGCGTCTTGGTGAATTGGACAAGTGTACCAAATTTCATGATCCTACGTGAAACTAAGGCCAATGCGGAGGGTAATTTGAAATATTCTAGGTGGCGCTCTTGAGCCCTTTCTGTTGCAATTTTGGCCACGCCCCCAAAATATGTAATTTTTCACCAGTCCTGACGAGTCTGCCAAATTTGGTGAGTTTTGGGATATGATAAAGCTCCCAAAAGGCCAAACGTATTGTGACGGCGTTACGTCTGATTCGCCACATCGCCACGCCCACATGCTCCACCCAAAACAACCAGTCGTGGAAAGCTTGTTACAGCAACATGTCTTCGGTCACTGGACAGACCGTCACGCTGATTAGGTAACAGGTGTCCGATCGGGACGTTCAATGTACAACTGTACACTTCCTGTTGTGAGGGGGCGTGGCTTAATTATTGTCATGATTTGACCATTCAGTATTGCAGGGGACCGGATGTGGGTCAATCACTGAAGGTTTGATGTATTAGACTGTTTTCGTGTAGGTGCTATTAGTGTTTCGTTTGTGACGGCGTGACGGCTGATTCGCCACATCGCCACGCCCACATGCTCCACCCAAAACGGTCAGTGTTGGAAAGCTTGTTACAGCAACATGTCTTCGGTCACTGGACAGACCGTCCCGCTGATTAGGTAACAGGTGTCCGATCGGGACGTTCAATGTATAACTGTACACTTCCTGTTGTGAGGGGGCGTGGCTTAATTAATGTCATGATTTGACCATTCAGTATTGTAGGGGACCGGTTGTGGGTCAATCACTGAAGGTTTGATGTATT
>JBBPBX010041005.1:0-20780 GCA_038048925.1 Garcialebias charrua
CTTTTATTGGATAAAAAAAGTAGTTAATATGCGCCTGTGAAGAAAGAAGAATGTGTTAACCACAGGCTGTGGTTAACACATTCTTCTTTTTTTATCCAATAAAAGAGTGTTTGGAAAAAAAATAGTTTGAGAAGGGGCAGATAAGATTATTTTCTTCGTCTGATTCCTTTCATTTAATGCATTGTTTTATTCCTTGCTGTTTTGTAAATAGTTTTCTTGTGCTTTTTTAATTTGGAATGAATTAAAAAAAAAAAAATGTTGTACCATGCGGGACTCGATCTCACGACCTTTGGGACTGACGGCTGAAGCTTTATCAGTTGAGCTATCCAGCCACATCAGTTTGGCATTGTCAACTTCTCCTTTAAAACGAACCGCCCCCCACAAAATTCTGGCTACGCCCATGACTATAATAGCAACTATCAGTTTGTTTGTATTGCGAATTTTACAAGTATTAAATTCTTAGATTTAAAAGTGAAATTGACCTCAGAATTGTTTATAAAAACATAGCTTAAAGTCACTGTGGCGCTTAACTAATTTTACCATCCAAGAGATTAAATTTGGTGTTTTTATTAATGATAATAACATTGACTATGGTATAAATAATGTTCTGCTGTTAGCCAAACATTATATACACAAATGTTGCTTCATTAAAACCATCCCTAACTTCACACAATGGAAGAAAGAGTTAAATTTGTTTTGCAAGTCTTTGTGTTTGGTGAAGTCAAAAAATGCTTCTAAGTTGTCATCTTTTTTGAAAACATTTAATGTGTAATGTATGCCCTGGTTCTTTATGTTATAAATAGGCCCTACAATATGCCCCTTTAGGTAGGTTTTTATTTTTATTTTTTATTCATGTTAGGTTTTTACGGAGGAGCATTGAATTCACCAAATAAATAAAAAATTGACTCAGGATCTCATAATTATGACATCAGGATCTCATAATTATGAGATCTTATGTCATAATTATCAGATAGTATCTCATAATTATGACATCTTATCTCATAATTATGATATCTTATCTCATAATTATGATATCTTATCTCATAATTATGAGATACTATCTCATAATTATGAGATACTATCTCAAATCTCATAATTCCACTTATCTCATAATTATGACTTACTTGTGACTTATCTCATAATTATCTTATCTCATACGAGATAAGATGTCATAATTATGAGATAGTATCTCATAATTATGAGATAAGATGTCATAATTATGAGATACTATCTCATAATTATGACATCTTATCTCAAAATTATGAGATAAGATGTCATAATTATGAGATACTATCTCATAATTATGAGATACTATTTCATACTTATGAGATAAGATGTCATAATTATGAGATAGTATCTCATAATTATGACATCTTATCTCATAATTATGAGATCATGAGTCAATTTTTATTTATTTGGTGAATTCAATGCTCTTCCGTAGATTTTCGCTTGAATAGTTTTATTTACTTGATTTTGTATTCTTGTTATTTGGTTTGATTTGTTGTCTAGATGTAACCTTGTAAAAATGTAGTGTGAACATTTCATGGTACCTTTTTTTGTGATGTAAAAAAAAAAGTCACTGTGGCGCAGGGAATTATGGGATATCTGAACGTCGTAATGACGTAATGAGTTCAAATGCGGCCAGCGGCCTTCTAAAGGCCGCTGGCCTTCACACAACCTGCGTAATCTTCTCTGCTAAGTGTAAAACTGTTGTTTTATCCTTGGTGACATTCGACATGACACCTCCAAACTGAGCATCATTAAGAAATTAAAAACAGCCTCCAACCTAGTTCTTTTTATTTTGTAACTTCGCCACCCTGACTCTTCTGTTAACATGCTAAGCTACAAACACAGACAACAGATTGTTGAAAAATTAAATCCATTAACTACCTAGAAACCACAGCTAGCTAACATCGTCTGATGCTGAATGAAAACAACAAACCTGAACTCATTTTGTCTCCAACTCGACAGTTCCTCTTCGTAATCTGAGATTATTCCTTCAAAAAGACCCGATATTTCTCCACAGCTTCCTCCAGTCTGTTGGACCCGCTGTCTCCACGGTTTTACACCTCGGTGAAGTTACTTCTAGGTTGGATCTTCAACACATTCGCTCCGTGGATTCAGCGGAGGATTCGTGCCTTTTCACCCGCTGCTGGCAGCGAGATCACGGTCAGATCTGCTCCGCTGCTCCTCCTGAAAACAGAGGTTCTCTTAGGGACCGTCAACAAATTACCGAACGAGTGACACAAGAAAATGTAAATTCAATTCAGTTTATTTATAAAGCGCAACAGAAGTCATCTCAGGGCACTGCATTAACATTCATATAGCCTACTGTATATAAAGTAAGTTAATAACACCAAAATTCATTTTCAGTAATCCAGTTATAAAATCCAACAATGTTGTCAGGTCAAGGACGGTTGCTTTTTTTTCCTCCTTCTTCTTTCTTGTTTTTGTTTTGCTGAGACATTTCATCTTCATCCAAAGGACTTCTTTGATCTGAAGCCCCCAACAAACTGATTCCCACAACAACAGCATACTGTACTCCATAGTGGTTGGCGGCCCCTCAGATCGAAGAAGTCCTTTTGATGAACGATGAAACTTCTCAGAAAAACAAAACAAAATAAATCATCCAGATGACCTGACTGAACATTGTTATAAGTTAATAACATTAATTATCTGATGAGCAGACTGCTTTGAGTTTAACTTTAATTTAACTTTAGTTTAACTTTAACTCTAATTTTAGCACTAACAGAACGGTCCAGTGTAATCCAGGGGATAGGTTCTGGAGGATACGTTTAAAAATACCAGATCTCAATATATATTTAAGAGAATGTTAAAGGAGAGTTATTTGACAGAATACAAAAAACTCCAAATTGAATCCAAGTTATTGTTGTACTTGTACTATATTATTTGCAAATTCTCAAATAAGACTATTACCGGAATTTAAATTTATGATGGATGTGATAATTCGTTTAAGAATACAGTACATGTTGACCGGTATGATAGTAGATATTTGTACATGTGTATCATTGTAATTTGAGATTGTCATTTGTTGTTCTATTTGTGTTCTTTTGTTCTGTATGTTCAAGAAAGTTAAAAAAATAAAATAAGTTGGTCTGCCCGCCATAAAACAAAACAAGAAGAAGGGGGGGCTGGGGGGGTCATTAGTGTAGACGACACAAAGCTGTGAGTGCCTGTTAGACATATTCAACACTTGAGTGACTATAGCGCATAGACTTGTTATTTTAGTTATGGAGGGTGTACGATAATTTCCCTTAAAATACGATAATTTTATGTCTCTAATAATCCCACATTTGTCACCTGGCAACACTGCCTGGAGAGGCCAGCGCTGTAAACTGTAACCTTTTCCTGCCTTTATTTTAATACACTTGATAAAACTTAATTCACGTGACGTTCCCTTGATTTATTTAGTGGGAGTTGCCACTTCTGAAAGAGATCCGAGCCAGGGGAAGTGGCGTGGGCTGGTCCTTGAGGAGGTCCTGACACAAACAATACCCCCAACTCCTGTAAAGATATATTGGGTGTTTATATGTTCATCAATGTGATTAATCAAAATCAGTTAAATGTGATCATTAGTGCTCTTTATTCAGAAAATCAACACGTCACATTTCAGGAACTGATTATTATAGACACAAATTAAATGGTCAATTTGAGTATTTTTATATTTATCACCACAGTAATAGTTACACAAATTTTAAACACTCAAAATATTGTTGGTTTAGTGTTTACCTATAAGCTAAACATTTAAGGAATAAACATTTTTAATAATCACTTTAAAAGTTATAAATATTGTCTTTGGTGCCCATTTGTTTTCCAAATACTGTATATTAGTGTGTGAGAATGACAGGCATGAACATAAAACACTTTGTAGAACAGTGCTTTATGCAACGTAGACATTCTGCATGTGGGCACTGAAGTCCCCCAGCAGAATAAAGGAGGCCCCAGCTGGTGCACCTTCCAGCAACCTCGCCAATGATTCCAGGAAGGCAATAATACTGAGGGCACCCATCTACAACAGAACTTTAGGGCCACACTAAGATTTTTTTTTTACATTGCCACACTAAGAAAACACTTTTTTAAAAGCCATAAAATTACGAGCATAAAGTCGAATAAAGTCTTAAAATTACTAGAATAAAGTCGTACGAGATTTTTATTTTTTTTCTTTCCACGAGTCGGATCCACAATGACCCGTGTCTAGTAAGCGTGTCAGCAAATGACTGATCTGAAGCTAATAAATAAAAAGCCAGACACCGACCCAGCCCACACATTATTACAGCCCGGCTTGTTCCGAATCCGGGTCGGGCTCTGGGTTTGGATTAGAAAGGACAGCTCTACTACGGTAAACCCTGCTTTAAGGCGTTGGAGTTCGGATATTATGACTCATTTAGCTTTGGATTGGTCATTTGCTAACACACCTACTGAATTGATTGACAGGTTGCGTTTTGGATCCAACTCATGAAATAAACGAGAGCTGGAAAAAAGTCTTGTAAGACTTTATTCATGTAATATTAAGTAGGGGTGTGAATCAGTGTCTGGAGAATCGATTCAATTCCGATTTTTGGTGTCATGATTTTATTCAAAATCGATTTTTCGATTCAGAAATGATTTTTGATTCAGAAACGATTTTTCTATTAAAATGGTCATAAATTTAGTTTCAGTTTTGTAACTGACAAACTGAAAAGAATAAACAAAAATGTAAACAAATGGAACATTTATTTAAAACAATAATTTTACGTTCTGTACTGTATCAAATTTTTTGCATCATTTGATATTTATACCAAAAATAGGAACAAATTATACAGGAATGCATTAAATTCTGTAACTTAAATTACCAGTATTAGGTTAGCTTAGTTGCCTGGACTTCTCTCAAACAATAAAAGAAAAAGAAAAATCTAGGAACAAATAATTCATCCATCCATCATCTTTACCCACTTCTTCCTTTAAGAGTCACGGGGGTCACTGATGTCCATGTCCAGCCATCACTGTGCGAGAGGCGGGGGACACCTGGACAGGTCTCCAGTCCATCATAGACAAATAATTCAATATATATATATATATATATATATATATATATATATATATATATATATATATATATATATATATACTGTATACTGTATATATATATACTGTATATAAAAAGACAAGTAAACAGACTTCAGCCTACCATAGTGCATTAACCTTTGACTCAAAATAAAATAGACTTCAGGTTTTTTTTAACATATTGAATCATATTTAGTAAAAAATAAAAAATAATTTGATTTTGGGGCTTTTAGAATCGATTCTGAATCGCCAGGACTAAGAATCTAGATTCTTTTAAAAAGTCTATTTTTTCCCTGCACCCCTAATATTAAGATTTTATTCAACTTTATTCTCGTAATTTTATGGCTTTTAATTTGTTTTTCTTAGCATGGGCCTAAAGCTCCATCATACCCATCCATATTCAGACGTACCAGTAGAAATTAAAAAAATATCAAAACTGCATTTTCCAGTTACTTGGAGTGCATTTCACTAAATTCCCAGGATTAAATGAAAACATAAAATTTGTATATACAGTATTGAAAGGTGGAACAATGAACACTAACTGGCCTTTAAGCTGAACTTTATCTGAGATCAAATTTGAAAATGGCATTGTTTTTTTAACACACTAAACTACAGTACATGAGTTTGTCTTGACTGCATCGTACTATACTTTTATCACAAAAAGACGCCCACACATTTTTCTTTGTTTTTACAAGCTTGTTTTGCATGACCATCACTTAGTAACAGTTTGTGTTATCAGAAAAACTGAAACGGTTTCTGAAAGCTGAGAAATTGTGCTTTACATCCAACATATGCTTATTACGGTAACCTGACTCCTGCTTTTGCAGGAAGCCTGTAAAACAGTCTACATCCCTGCTACAACATGGAGACAACATGAACAGGCAGTGTGTGTCCTGCCTGATGCAGGAAGCAAGAAAGGGGGGCTCAAATCCAGGACTGTCCTGCCAAATCATGCCGATAGCAGGAATGCAAATATCAAATATAATTAAGGCCCAAACATGGAGTACACCTACACAAATTTCTAGTTGAAAACACCCAAAATTCATGGTCCTCTTTAATCATGTGAGCAGCTAGTTTGGCTGTCAGCAGCAAGCTGGTTGATCCACTATGAGAAGGTGCTATTTATAAGACTGAGCTGAATACAGCACCTCAGGCTGAAGAAGTCTTTCAGATGAAACTTTTTTTGTTGTTGCTTTTTGAATGTCCAGAGGACCAGAGTTAACTTTTTTAGATTTTTATACCTGGATAATTGAACATGCATCAGGACACCCAAAATTCATAGTACATTCATAAATTCAATGTATAGTTTAAATTTTCATCCGTTGATATCGAATCCTACAAGAATCACAACTCAAAGTGCTACGATAATTGATAATATTTTCACAAATGTAACAGATGGCGATGTGCTGAGTGGTATTTTGAAGACTGATCTTAGTGATCACTTACCAGTTTTCACTATTTACAAGAATGATGATGGTATAATTAAAACAATTACAAGAAAGAACAAAATAATAAACACATCAAAAAAAGCATTAGACAAATTAAAAGATGATTTGGATGAACAAAAATGGGATAATGTGTATGTAGATGATGTGAACAAATCCTATGATGCATTTATGATTCTGGAGGTCTTGTACAAAAAACATTGTGTACAAAAGAATTATATAAAGAAAAATACAGTGGACAAAAGTGTATTCAGTAATTACAGTATAGGCCTATATATTTGTTGCCACAATTCTCTAAAATTCTCGAGAAATTGTTTATGGCCAGATTGGATAAATTTCTTGACAAAAACAATATTTTAAGTAATAATCAACATGGTTTTAGATCAAATCGTTCAACATCTTTGGCCCTTATGGAGTTAATTGAACAAATTACTACAGCGATTGATAAGAAACAACATTGTATAAGTATATTTGTGGATTTAAAAAAAGCATTTGACACTATTGATCACACCATTCTGCTTGATAAATTGAATCAATATGGTATAAGAGGTCCTGCTTTACAGTGGATAAGCAGTTATTTGAGGGATAGAAAGCAGTTTGTACAGATGGATGAAATGAGATCAAATTTGTGCAGAACTTCATGTGGAGTACCACAAGGTTCAGTACTTGGAACTAAATTGTTTATTTTATATGTAAATGATTTAACTGAAGTATCTGACATTCTCAAAAGTGTTCTATTTGCTGATGATACAACATTTTTTGTTTAGGTAAAGATATGGAACAAATGTTTGAGTTGATAAACAAGGAAATTGTTAAAATACAGGATTGGTTTAAATTAAATAAGTTATCATTGAATGTTGATAAAACATGATATTTAGTAAAAAAAAGATACCTATGGATTTTTCTTTCAAAATTGATGGTGTTAAGATCAGTAGAGTGAATGAAGTAAAGTTTCTGGGTGTAATTATTGATGATAGACTGTCATGGAAACAGCATATCAATCATGTAAAAAGTAAAATATCTAAGTCCAATGCAGTATTGTATAGAGTAAGGGACTTTTTGAACAATGATGCTTTATATTTACTTTATAATAATAATAATAATAATAATAATAATAATAATAATAATAATAATAATAATAATAATAATAATAATAATAATAATGCATTTTATTTGGTAGCGCCTTTCAAAGCACTCAAGGACACTTTACAGCATTAAAAACACAATAAAAACAGTATAAAATAACTATATACCGGTAAAAAGAAAAATTAAAATCAATTAAAAAACACACAAAAAAGAAAATATATAAAATAACTACATAAAAAAGAAAAATTAAAGTGAGAAGGCTAACTTGAACAGATGAGTTTTGAGTTTTGATTTGAAGGTCAGAAGGCAGTCAATGTTAAGCCCGAGATACACTCATGCGTCCTCAGGTACGCCACCATACGCGCGCATTTTGTGCGCATGTGTTTTGCTGATATGCTTGAGCATATGTCAGAAACTATCAGCTTTCTAAACGCTCGCGTTCTCCTTGTTGTAATATGAGCAGCTGAGCACGGAGGGGGCTCGCTGATTGGTCACTTGCTGACACGCCTACTGAAATGATTGACAGCGTTCAGTCAGCTGAAAGTGAAACCTTGAGAATGCATCATGAGCAGCTCGCTGGACTTCTGCGGTGTTCTGATACGGTGTTTCTACTATATATGTTATAAAAAGTTCTCTCAGAAATAAAAATAATAACAGGGAGCGCTTTTCCTGCAGCACACAGCCCACCAGGGATATTTAAAACATCGCGCACCCAGGTAGGACCTGAATTCATTCATTTCAATCATCGAGTGAACGGAGGAAGAAGCGGTTACTTGACTTTAGGCAAAAAAACAAAAGAAAAGGCCCGATCAGCGATAAAGAAGGGGAATTTATTTCATTTGTGTAACATACAAAACAGTCCGGCGCCGGGAAGTTTATGGTCAGACACCGCGTATCGCGCACGCGTAGTAAAAAAAAAGCTTTGCGCGTACATGCCCTGAGGGGCTACGCGGGGCTACGCTTTTGCCTTGGCGTACGTACGCTGCGTATAGGCGTACCGTGAGGACGCTCGAGTGTATCTCGGCCTTAACGGATGTCTGGGGGAAGAGCGTTCCAGAGTTGGGGAGCAGAGTGAGAAAAGGCTCTGTGTCCCATGGTGCGGAGGCGGACAAGAGGCACGTTAAGGTGGATGGAAGAGGAAGAACGAAGGGAGCGTGAATGGGTGGTAATGTGCAGGAGATCAGACAGGTAAGGAGGGGCGAGGCTATGAATAGCCTTGAAAGTGTATAACAGGATTTTAAATTGAATTCTGAATGTGACTGGAAGCCAGTGGAGTTGCTGCAAAACTGGGGTGATGTGGTGGAATGAGGGGGTTTTGGTAACAATGCGGGCAGCTGAGTTTTGAACCAATTGAAGCTTACGGGTTAATTTGTGAGGCAGACCAAAAAGGAGAGAGTTACAGTAATCAATTCGAGAAGTGACCAGACTGTGGACCAGGATGGAAGCAGAGTGCAGAGAGAGGGATGGACGGAGACGGTTGATGTTTCGAAGGTGGAAATAAGCAGACCGGGTGATACTATTGATGTGAGAGTGAAAAGAGAGAGTGCTATCGAGAATGACACCCAAACTCTTAACGTGAGGGGAGGGAGAAACCAAGGAGTTGTCAATATTGAGGGAAAAATACACTTGTAGTCCCGCATTTAACTTATTGTGTCAATGTTTGGGGTACAGCTTGTAAAACCATAACAAAGCCTGTTTTTATTTTGCAAAAAAGAGCTTTAAGAATTATAACGAGAAAGACTCCGATGCATGCTCAATAATCCAGGTAGAAAAATCTAAAATCTACATTTTTTAACTTATTGTGTCAATGTTTGGGGTACAGCGTGTAAAACCATAACAAAGCCTGTTTTTATTTTGCAAAAAAGAGCTGTAAGAATTATAACGAGAAAGAGTTATTGTCACCCTTCTAACGTTCTGTTTTGTCAATTGAAATTACTTAAGTTTTATGATTTGGTGGATTATAATATTTTTCTACTTATGTTTAAAGCTCAGAATCACTTGCTACCATCAAACATTCAAGCATATTTTGTAAAAAGGAAGAGTAGTTATGATTTGAAGGGAATAGATATTTTTGTTAAACCTAAGTATAGGACCAGTTTAAAGGGTCGGTCTACTACAATTCTGGGAATTGGTCTGTGGAATGGTTTGGAGGATGATGTAAAGCTAGTAAAGTCAATGTTAATATACAAGAAAAAGATCAAAACTATTTTGTTGGAAAGATATATATAACTGATTTATGTTTACTATGTCTACTATGTAAACATGAAATTTCGATGAGCTAAGCATTTGCTGTATAATATGAATGATTATTGTTTGAATTGATAGTTAGAATTGATTTTGTCTAAGAGGGAGCAGATATACAGTATTTTCTGGTGTATAGGTCGCACCTGTGTATAGGTCGCATTGTCCAATTATCACCAATAGATTGGAAAAATCCCTAGATAGGTCGCACTGGTGTATAGGTCGCACCTACGTTTAGCTCTGCTGCAAATGTCTGCCACAGGAGCGCACAGCAAGGCTTTTAAGAAGATTAACACTTAAAAACAATTATTTGTTTGATAAAAATTATAGCAAATATATGTCTGAGCTGAACTTTTCCTTAATAAATGAACGTAATTGTGAAATGAGCTGGATTTTAAAATTTGTTTCGCCGAAAGTGATAAAAAGCCATATATAGGTCGCACCTGAGTATAGGTCGCAGGCCGTGAAAAAATCATAAAAAAGTGCGACCTATACACCGGAAATACGGTAATAAGAAAATTCTTTCTTCTTCTGCTTCCCTTCATTTTAAGTTTTTTTTATTTTTAAATTTTGAAAACGTGTTTGTTTTTTTAAATGGCAATGAAAATGAAATGAATAAATAAATGAAACAAAAAAAAAAATTCAGTTGAACCATTTCCTCCATTGTGGGTTCTCATGTATTTAAACGTGGATTCTAGTTTTAGACTGGAGTCTTAAAGTTTGCTTTCTAGAGGAGGAAATATGCACTTAGGTTCCTGTGGACTTTTGTGTGACTGTTTAAATATATCTAAATGGCTAAATCTTTGTCAACAATCCTCAAATTCAAACGGTATCTGTCCCGTGTGGACAGTCATGTGTAAGTTTAAAGTTAACTCATGGCTGAACCTTTGTCCACAAAGCTCACATTTAAGTAGTTTCTGTCCAGTATGGACTCTCATGTGAACGTTTAAATTTGTTGTCTGCCTAAATCTTCGTCCACAAAACTCGCATTCATATGGTTTTGCTCCCGTGTGGATACTCATGTGTCTGTTTAAACTTGACTTTTGGCTAAATCTTTGTCCACAATTCTGACATTCATAAGGTTTCTGTCCTGTGTGGACTCTCATGTGTGAGTTTAGACTAGTATTGTTAGTATATCTCTGTCCACAATCCTCACATTTGTATGGTTTATATCCTGTGTGGATCTTGATGTGTTTGTTTAAACTTGACTTCTGACTAGATCGGTGTCCGCAAAACTCGCATTTAAATGGCTTCTGTCCTGTATGGACTCTCAAGTGTAAGAATAAATTTGTCTTTCTACTAAATTTATGCCCACAAATATTACATAAAAATGGTTTTTCTCCTGTGTGGACTCTCATGTGTAAAATTAAATTTTCTTTTCTGTTAAATATTTTACCACATTCATCACAACTAAATGATTTTGGTCCTGTCTGGATTTTCCTATACGTCTCTACACTTTTCTTCTGACCCAAACGACTTGAACGTCTTACTGTTGAATGACATGTCATGTGTCTCTGAAGAGACTGGTTGTGCAGAAATTGTTTACCACACTCAGAGCAGCTGAAACATTTGTTGACAGAGTTTACAGCTGACTCAGGAGCTCTGCTCTCCTTCCAGTCTTTGTCACTGTCTTCAGTTGTTAACCCAGAGTCTGACAAGTGTTCCAGCTGAGAGTCAGGATTGTTCCCATCTGCGTCCGCTTCATCAACTTCACTGACTTCAGTCTCTGAAGAGCTGGAAGCATCTCCATGAGGATTTAGATCTGGGTTCCTGTTGGTTTCTGCTCCTCCACTGTCCTCTCCATCAGCTTCTACTTTCATCTGGTCAGCTGAGCTGCTGGTTGAAACATCTCTGTCCTCCAACTGGTGCTGATGAAGATGTGAGAACAGAGGCTTCTCTTCATCGTCCTCACTCTTCACATGAACTGCAGTGAATGAAAACCTGCTGACATCAGTCTCCTCCTTCACAGTGAGCTGCTCTCCCTCCAATTGGGTCCAGATTTCCTCCTCTTCCTCTTTTATTTGGAGGAGCTCTGGGTCCTGCTGGTCCACATCAGGTCTCCATTCTTCAGAAGCATCTACTCTGATCAGCAGTCTCTGTTGAACATCTGCAGGCAACACTGAAACACAGACAATATGAACTGAATATAACTTTATATTCATTCATACATCACTTTTGTTATTGAATTATGTTCTGTGGCTCAGAACGGTTCCAAGTCAAAGGAACATTTAAGAGACGTCAAATGTAAGAGCCAAAATAACTGTTATGTGTTGTGTTGCTTATGGTGGCATAGGTGTTCAGATTTGTCCAAACCTGCAGGTAAATGCATGAGGGGTGTGGTCACATATTACTTAGTTGATTTGGGTAATGGCCCCAGGTGCTGAGTTAGTAGTTTTTTTTGTAAACTTTTCTGTTGACTGTCTCTTTAGAAATGTCAATTTAGAACCATAACTTTCATCAATATCTTTTTCCGTCAAACTGAACAACATGTAAATTAATACAGGCGCTGTTTGCTGGACGGCAACAGTAATTGTGTTAGTTTTAATAAATACACAAAATACAAGGTGGACTCAGCATGGATTAATGGAGACATGTTACACCGAGCAAACTACTCAGATGACAGTGAGTTTATTTTGTGGATCAAAGTCGCTACAGTCTGATTATCATCAAAAATACCAAAAACATTTAAAATTCAATCACCTGATATGGATATTTGAATATTTTTGGTTAAATTTAAATTTTACTTTATTTATCAAAGTCCGCAAATCATAAATAATCATATTAAAGAAAAAACTAAAAACTAAACTCGGTGAACGAGTCCAATGTTTTGCCATTACTTAAAATTACTGAAGCCAAAATCTTTAAGAATCTGGCATTATGCTGCATCAGTATTATGACATAATAGCTCATACATCAGCTGAAATGTGACCTTTTAGGTTTTTTTCTGTCTTGTCCATTGTGTATAAATTTGTTAACAGAAAATATTTCATAAATCAAAAAAATCTGTGCCAACATAATAAATTACACACTATTTTAAAATGCCTAATACCTCTAATAAGCCTGGGTAAATATGTAGAACAAACAGTTTTTCCAGTTTCAGCACTTTATTTAGTCCAGATTCAAGTGAGATTAATTATTAGAGTACAGTATTGACAAGTAGACACAGAAAACACTCACAGCTGTTATTAGAGTCAATAATTAGGCCCGTTACGATAACAAATTTTGCTGGGCGATTGTCTCAGAAAATATTGGGATAAATGATTATATTCTTTGAAATTTGACAATAATCAGTAATTATTGTCAAATTTAGTTAATTGTTTTGGCATATAGTAGCTTTTTTTCAACCAGTGGATGGCAGTATAAGACTGTTTGAACCGAAGGATGGATAATGAGGGAGCAGAAGGGTGTCTCTTTAAGAAAAATGGGAGGGAGGCCCCTTGACGTGACATGGGCTGTCTCTCTGGTTCTCAAAATGGAGGCCGCTATGTGTGGTTTGAGCTTTTTTAGCATAGCATTTTTCACACAAAGCTTTTAGTTTAAAAAAAAACAGTAAACAAGTTCTCCGCTTCTTTTTGCAGAGAAAAACTATTTTTTACACAAAAGGCACAGGTTTCAACCGTGAATTTTGGAGCTTCGACAAGACGTAGGTTTTTTCCCTGAGGTTGACCTGTTAGCTTAGGTTGTAGCTTAGCTACTTTTAACCATCCAAAAATGTGATTTTGGATTGTTAAAATGGATTTTAAAGAGGAAAAAAGAAAGGGAGGGATCGTGAAGAGCACTGGAGTTGAGCCTTTTTGTCATCCGGTGTCTTCAGTAGAAAGAGAGAGAGAGACGAAGAAACGATAAAGCCGATAAATGAAGATGAGGTAGATAATTTTCATTTATCATGCGATTAATTGATTTGTTTATTGCGACAAGCCTATCATTAATACCTGCTCTATTTTAGAAATTCAGTGTTGCACATACAGTTGTGTTTTTCAGTCTGTGTGAAGATCACAAGATAGTAAAAAGTTTGCAGCAAGCATCAAGACTAGATGTCTACTATATACTGGCTGCAGTCACTATCCTGATCACATCCACCACAGTCTCATGCCTGCGTCAGACAAGACTCTGAATGAGGACACTTCAGGTCTAAAGATTGGTAATGTTCTATCATAACTGCCGTATTATAAGTCACTACTATTTTTTTCTCACTTCAGACTCTGTGGCTTATACACAGAAGCGGCTAATTTGTGTACTTTTATTGTAATTGTAATATTTTATTTTCACAGGCTTCCTGCCTTCATTCGACAGCTTCCTGCTGTTGAATAACATTTTCCTTTGATACACCTGGGTGCTCATATAGCTGCCCAACACCCACCCCTCTTGGGGGCAGATTTTTATGACACACAAGTGTGCCAGGTAATCATGACATGTACCGTACCTCGCGCTCATGGTTCCAAATTTGATACTAGGACTAGGCGATATGGACCAAAATTAATATCTCAATATTTTAAGATAAATGGCGATATATGATACATACTGTATGTATCAACATTTTTCTTTCCATTAAGTAATAACAAACATGTATTTTTGAGTCAAAGCTTTGTCCCAGTTGTCACAAACGTCCATATATTAAGAACAGCTGTAACTGTATAAAATAAAAGTCTAAAAAATTAACTATTTACATATATTAAATAATAACCCTCTTCAGATGGGGGCGGCTGTAGCTGAGAGGCTAGAGCAGTCGTCCTCCAATGGAAGAGCTGGGGGTTCGATTCCACCAGCAGTCACATGCTGAAGTGTTCCTGGACAATAAACTGAACCCATCATTGCCTCAGATGTGTGTCCTATCGGTGTATTTTTATTGTACCTACGCCCATTAGGCTTTATCTTAAATAGCTTTAGTAACGTCTCATACCATGTGTACGCTGATGACATTCAATTGTATTGTTCATTTCGACTGTCTGAATTCTATAAATTGACTGAACTCAGTAACTGCCTATCAGCCATTAAGATATGGCTTAATGACAACCACCTGCAGCTAAATGCTAACAAGACTGAAACGCTTATCGTTGCTCCGGATGATAAAATCATTGAAATTAAGAAGCATCTTGGGTTCTTAAACCTTGCGAACAAAAACAACCTCAGATATCTGGGTGTTCTCTTTGACAGCTCTCTGTCAATGGACAATCATTGCAAATTGTTAGCTCGAAACAGTTTTTATCATTTAAGGAATATTTCTAAGCTACGTGCTATTGTATCACAAAAGGAATTAGAAATGATTGTCCATGCATTTATTTCTTCTCGCCTAGACTATTGCAACGGCCTTTTAGTGGGGATTAGTAAATCCTCCATAGCTTCCCTTCAATCTGTGCAAAACGCTGCAGCCAGGCTTTTGACTAGAACCCCCAGAACAGCTCATATCACTCCGGTTCTGGCCTCTCTACACTGGCTCCCAGTTCATTTTAGGTCACATTTTAAAGTTTTATTATTAACTTTTAAAGCATTACATGGTGAGGCTCCTAAATATTTATTGGACCTTTTGAAGCCTCTTTGTCCATCTAGAACTCTGAGGTCTTCCAATAAGCTACTGCTGACAGTTCCGAGAACTCATTTTAGAACTCGTGGCGATAGAGCATTTGAAGTGGTGGCTCCGAGGCTCTGGAACGCTCTCCCATAGGCGTAATTTACACGGGGGTTAGGGGGGTTTTGACCCCCCCAATAATTTGATCCGGTCATTTAACCCCCCCAATAAAATGAAATCATTTCGTCATTATACATATCTTACATCAATAATTGATTTTCTTTATTCATTCAAATTTTTTAGTAAAATTGCTGCATGTTTTTAACAAACTCCCTGAGGACTGACCCCCTCCCATGCAAATAATTTGGTATCACCCATCTCACCGGCTACAGGAAGTCACGTGAGTCACGGAGCTGCTCATGAAGTTGCCCAGAAGTTTCTACATGCATGTGTTCGAAAAAGGCCTCCTTTGGTCGGACTGACTCTGTCGCTGCCCGCCCCTTGCTATGGATGTAGCTGCTATTAGCTGTGAGGTTCGCTGTTTTTGTTTGCAAGATACCACTCATAAACCACACCGCGGATTTTTAAATCAAGCTGATTTCACATTTGGTTCAGCTCAGGAGCCCATCTGCTGTAGTGAGGTAAGAAATATATTTTTTAAGCGTTTATTTAACTAAATTTAAAGAAACAAAGCTCCGGTTTGACCCGCCTGGCGCCTGCATAAAATTCAGCGAACTTTTTTTTTTTTAAATCCAGCTGATTTGAACATTTCGTCAAACTCAGGAGTACGTCTACTATCACCCATAAGTCAGCGAAGAAATACTGTATATTTTTAAGCGTTTATTTAGCTAAATTTAAAGAAAGAAAGCGTCCGGTTTGACCCGCCTGGCGCCTGCATAAAAATCAGCGAACTTTTTTTTTTAAATCCAGCCGATTTGAACATTTAGTTAAACTCAAGAACACGTCTTCTATAAAGTCAGCTTAGTAATATATTTTTTCTCGCAAAGAAATAATTGTTTTTACCGTGTTTCTTTGTGAAGTTCTTCGTACTAGCTGGGTCCTGTCGCCGCCATCTTGATCAGGACAAAGCTGACGCGTCGCGTGGAGATGACGCGTATACAGCAAGAGAAATTGAATATGATGTCCCATTAAGTAAAGCAGAAATAAAAATAATTGTTAAAGATAAAATAAATGATATGTGGCAGGAGAGGTGGGATTTAGAGGAAAGAGGAAGACATTTACATAACATACAGAAGGAGGTACTCCTAAGTGACGATAGTAGTTTAATGTCTAGGAGAGAGGAAGTATGGATTAAGTTGAGGATTAATAATAATAATAATAATAATAAATTCAATTTATACCGCACTTTTCATTAATAAAAATCTCAAAGTGCTTGGGCACACTACATTAAATAGTGGTCTAAAGATAATAGGAAAACATCCATCAGGTGACTGCTCTAATTGTGGGGTACTGGAAGGAGTGGAACATGTGTTGATTTATTGTAAGAAATATAATAAAGAGAGGAAGGCACTGGAAAGGGTAATGGGGAGTTCGGTGACAATGGTTACTTTATTGAAGAAAAATCAGTCACAGGTTATAACTAAAGCATTTGTTAAATATTTGAAAGTTACAAAATTAGCTGAAAGGATTTAATTTTATTTTAATTAATTAATTAATTAATTTATTTATTTATTTTTTGTTGAAAGTAGACTCTTGAATTACATCTCCGTCCAGTTGATGGCGGTAATGCACTGAGTTTGTAAACTGCCAGTAAACACCATCGAAGAAGAAGAAGAAGAGATGACGCGTATTAAACACTGAAGCGTATAGTGTACAATTTTTTCGTGTTTATTGTTAATCACAACCCCCCCAATGTTAGACCTAAAGTTACGCCCCTGCGCTCTCCCTATAACAATACGCTGCTCCGAGTCAACAGCTGCATTTAAAAACAGTCTTAAGACTCATCTCTTCAGACAGGCGTTTGGTTAACTTTGTACATTGTTTTTAGAGCTAGTTATGTTTTACCTTTTTGTATAGTATCTCTGTGATTTTTGTATAGTATCTCTATGATTTTATGATTTTATTTCTGTGATTTTATAATTTTATGATTTTATTTTTCCTCCTGTGAAGCACTTTGTGACTCTCATGTCTGGGAAATGTGCTATATAAATAAAAATTACTATACTTACTTATAAAGCAGATCCAACGTAGGCTAATTATGGTAACCTGACTCCTGCTGTTGCCGGAAGCCTGTAAAGCAGTCGACATCCCTCCTACCACATGGACACAACATGAACAGTTGTTCGCAAATTTGATCATATTACACCCATTCTCCATAACCTCCATTGGCTTCCTGTCACCTACAGAATTCAATATAAAACTGCTCTCATTACCCATCAATGCTTGCACGGCACTTCACCTGACTATCTAAAGGACATTCTTGCACCATATTCATCCACCCGGTCTCTACGGTCACAGAACAGTAATTTACTTCATATTCCTCGGACCAAATTGAGGACCATGGGAGACCGAGCATTCTGTGTGGCTGCCCCCCGCCTGTGGAACTCCCTCCCTGATGACCTGAGAGCTCCACAGTCACTGGTTGACTTTAAAAGCGGCATTAAGACTTTTCTTTTTAAGCAAGCCTATTCTGCCTCCACATGATTTTATCTTTGATCTTAGCTGATATCTTTATTGATTTTACTTGATTTTATCACTTGTTTTATTTTATTTATTTTTTTAAGCAAGCCTAAATCTACATGATTTTATCTTTGATCTTAGTCGATATTATTGTTGATTTTATTTGATTTTATCACTTGTTTTATTTTTTATCTTTACCTTGTTACACATTGTAGCACTTTGAGATTTTTATTAATGAAAAGTGCATTACAAATTGAATTCATTATTATTATTATTAACAGGCAGGCTGAGCCAACACTGGTTAAATGCGGAACATCTTTGTGTCCTGCTTCTCTTCATGTGGGATGTAAGAAAGGTGGTGGTGGGGGGAATAAAATCCAGGACTGTCCCACCAAAACATGAGGATAGCAAGTATGCAAATATCAAACATAATAAAGAACTAAACATGGAGCCCACTTACGCAAATTTCTAGTTGAAAACACCCAACACACAGCTGAACTGTTTTCCCTCCATTGTTGGTTCTCATGCGTTTAAAAACAGACAAATTTTAGACTGAAGTCTTAAAGTTTTACTTCTAGAGGAGGAACTAAGGAGCACTTAGGTTCCTGTGGACTTTTGTACCGGTATGTCTGTTTAAATCAGGGGTGTCAAACTCATTTTGATCTGGGGGCCGCATACAGCTTAATCTGATCTCAAGGGGGCCAGACCAGTATACTCATTCCAAAAGTCCACTTTCTTTGTATTAGTGCAAAGAATAAATAAATTATAAAAATATTTACATTACATTAATTGTCCTTTTACACTTTTACTCAGTTTAACATTTAAGTGCATTACACATTAAAAAACTGATCAGTGATTGCACGTTTTAAAACATTTAGTAAAAAACCGTTTTGTTAAATACCCTGATGCATGCTCAATAATCCAGGTAGAAAAATCTAAAAAAGCTAAGTCTGGTCCTCTCGACATAAAAAAAAAAACAGTTTTGTTAAAACATTTTCCTGCATGTTAAAAATGCATCAAACCCATCAAAATTTAGAAATGAATGAATTTTAAATCCATTTTCCACATCTAGGAAGCAATTGTGAACACATAAAATGAGCATTGCAGTCAACAGCACATCAGAAGTTCTGATGGTGAGTGGTAAGAGAAAAACTGCAAATTCTGTCTCGAGTTCACCTTTGTGAACGCCGACACAACTGCGGCTTCGTGCACTCGGCCCATCTTTTAAGACGTGTGCGTAATTTCAATCATGTTGTATTGTGCCCTGTCAATAAAGATATATTCTATTCTTCTAAAGACCTGAAATTAGGGGTGCACCGATTTCAATTTTCTGGCCGATCACCGATTTTTAGAAAGTCTGACCTGCCGATTCCGATTTTCCGATACCGATTTTCAGGTGTGAAAAGGTCAAAATGTACCTTAAATTTTCCAATCTTACTTTATTGTAAACAAAGTTTAACCATAAAAAAATCAGTTCATTTTAATCTTTCACTTGTTACATTTTAAATTAATTTTTATTTTCATTTAAAAATTTAAAAAACAAAAAAGATAATGCAGCATGTGTAACATTTTCAAGTCAGTGGGTAATAAGAAATAACACTCGCACAGGTAAGTTTGTCCTCACAGACTTATTCCAGTCACTTTTTCATTAGTGGCAGGTTTTTCTTGATGAACAAAAGCATTTCTGCTTTGTCACCAGACAGGCGACTTCTTTTCTCATCTACTACATGTCCAGCCAACTAAACAGGCGCTCGCTTTCAATGCTTGTACATGGGGCAGAGAGGTAGGTTCAGGCAAGATGAGGGAAACAATTTTCATTAATCCTCCAGTAGACCAATGGGTCCTGGCCCCTTTCGACAGGAAAGAAACAGGTAGTTCTGTACCTGCATAGCTGAAGGGCTGGCCAGCTGTTGCTCCATTTCAATGTTCTCCTTTAAGATTTTGTCGTGAACTGCAAACAGTAGACTACACCTTTTTACTGCAGATTCATCGATGTCAGGAGGTCCCACTTCAGAGAATGTTCCTGCAGCAGGTGTGCATCTGGTCCCCCCCTCTGCTGAGAAGTAGCGATTCTTGTACCTTGTTTTGCATAAACAAAGAAAGATGGGTCAATCATTGTGTTTTGTATACATTAAAAGTTTTTTTAAATTGCATGTAAATAAAGAAATGCATTTCTTTATTTACATGCAATTTAAAAAAAAAACATTTACCGGTACATTAAATTTAAAATAAACATTTCTTGATAGAAATTTTCAATCAAGAAATGTTTATTTTAAATTTAATTTAAATGTTTCTTGAAATATAGTAGTAGGCTAAAAGTAATTGT
This sequence comes from Garcialebias charrua, assembly GCA_038048925.1. Taxonomy (NCBI): domain Eukaryota; kingdom Metazoa; phylum Chordata; class Actinopteri; order Cyprinodontiformes; family Rivulidae; genus Garcialebias; species Garcialebias charrua. The sequence goes on from JBBPBX010041005.1 coordinate 20,309, forward strand.
GTAATTGTGTAAAAGTAATTGTGACTAAAATAGAATATTCACAGTTACGGTACTTACCTTGGATCCAGAGTAGTGGCCAAGCTGTACAAGGGCTCATGCTCAATTTTGATGAATCTTCTCACAACAGCCTCCAGCAACGTAGGTTTTGGCTTTACCACGGTCTGTGCTGGCTTGCCTCTCGTACATCACTGCGGTAAAGTGAGCCTCCACTGGGCTCCGTGAGCCCTCACTGGCGTATTTGTGCGCGTTTACAAGACCTACTACGGTAACGCCCCGGTGAAGCGCTGCTTGTGGCTTTTCAAAATAAAAGCTGAAAATAAACGTTGTCAATAGATGAAAAATACATGAATAAAAGCTGTTTATAGTTGAAAAATAATTAAATTAAATTAAATCTGAAGCCGTTATATTTTCCCCCCAAAATAAATAAATAAAAGCTGTTAATTTCACTGTTATCTCTGGTTATGTGTGTATT
>JBBPBX010041006.1:0-13525 GCA_038048925.1 Garcialebias charrua
ATCACAGAGCTGTATGTGAAACGTTGGGGTCAGAAGGCAGTGTTCATTCCAGCTTGTTTGGCAGAAATAAGCTCTTAAGTAGAGGAGACAAATTAACGGCACTAATTGCTAAAAAGGATGAATGAAAATTATTCTGAGGGGATGGTAGTCTTTTGCCAAAAACAGAACAAGATTTTTGATCTGGGCTATAAAACGAACAAGCTGAGGCCTCAAGAGTCCAAAAGGCAGCCAAAATCTCTGCATTACCCACTTCATGTCTGGAAAAGCAAAACTGTGGTGCCATTTTACAAGACTTTATCTCATGTAACTACACAGAGAACAAAATTATACGCTTCTAAAACCTAATTTGCATGCAGATTTTTATTTGTTTAAACACTAAGCTTCTCGTGTTGGCCCTTTTAGCTAACTGATTTGAACAAAATCCTGGCACACAGTGTTGTTTTTTTTCTGAAAGACAAGCTTCTCATTTCCAAGAAACTCAAAATAAGTATCACCCCTGGAACAAAGAAAGAAGAGGCGTTTCACACCGAGACTAAAAAGCAAAAACATATCAAGAAAGGTATTTCACTCAACTTTTGTTTTCCTTTTAACACACTAAAAAAAGTCACACACTGTTCATAAAGTAATAAGAACCATATGAAACTTTTAATAAACTAAGGTGACTAAAATCTAGTTATATAAACCTGATACCTGCTGCTTCCCTGCAGCCTCCACAAGCTACACCCGGCACCTGCGAGTACTGATCCAGTGGAGGGTTAATAACGTTCGTCTCCTTCATTAGGTATACGGTAGGAGCAACAGTGAACAGAACAACAGAGGTCTCGCCAGCATCTCAAGAGGCTTCCAGCAAAACATGGATTAGGGGGAGATTATTAAATGTCAGCTCTTAAGACGAATACTTTTTACAGCCTCAAAGTAAATCAATACTACTTATCTTTGATAAAAGAGGCAAAGAAGATGTGCCAGCATAACAGCCTGACAGCTCGCTACCTCACTCGTTCTCCTCCATACCTTTACTAATCAAATTGCAAAATCCCATGAGACTGGTTTTAAAATTCATTCCCGCACATTTGTGGTTACACGTATGGGATTGCTTCTTTGTTAGATTAGTAGACGGTCCCAAATATCTGCTTTCATTTGTGCTTCCTTGCACTGCTTAACAGACCTTAATTTGCAGTGACTTTAACTTTTATAACCCATTTCACTAATCAGACCTTAAAAGCTTTTGACGTGTTGCAAATGTTCAACAAAAAGTCTTCAGAGCTTTTGTGTTTATTTCATTTTATGTTTCTGTCTGGTTGTTCATTTTCATCCTCGTATATTTTTGGTCCGAGGATACACACCTCTGTCTTTTTCTGCTCTGATGCCAATGATTTCTTTTGAACATTCTACTTCATGCTGAAAAATCCATTTTCTCAAAGGCGCCCAGATTGACATGGGTAAATATTGACGATAAACAAACCAATCAAAAGTTTGTTGATGGCTGTGTGGAGCCTGCTAGCAGACCTCATCTCCTTGCTTTCAAAACAAGCACAGAAAACGCCGCGCTGTGCCGATCCTTCATTACTCCTGCAACCATGTTGGCTTGGAGAGTTTGGAATGCGTCCACTGGAGGAGTGTGTGCGTTGTTGCACCTTTTGCTCCTTGAGTTGTTTGTGTGTGCAAACATTTTTGTACAGCTTGTAGTCCGCCCATAGAGCTGTCACAGCGTCTGCATCCAAATCATAATTACAATGTAATATCACGCGTAAGGCAGTGCCCCTGCTGTTGTTTCACTTTCTCCTCCTTTTCCCTTCTATGAATATCAAATGCTCTCATGCTGAGCTCCGAAAGCTGCACAGCTCTTTCTCAGACACACACTCGCGTGGACGTGTGAGGGGGAGCTGGGTGGGTTCATTTGATTGTACTTTTCCTTCCCTAATTTTGACAGGAAGAGCCAGCAGTGGGACCTTGTATTTAAAAAAAAATTGCACGTACTCTCCGCCTGATCTGTTGTTAAACCTGTCCATGCAAGACAACTGTAACATCCTTTTGTGCTGTCCTTTGTAGGGCATGCATGATAATTCCTATTCACGTCACATAAACTGCAGAAGTCACAAATGTGATCTCAGATGCAGTGCAGGGCTGTGTGTCAGAGTTTTGGCAAGACTGCAGAATCAGAAGTCTTGTATGACTTAGAGAAAATGGCAAAAACTCTTTTAAAACAGTTATTCTTTGTGCTTTCTTCATGCATGCAGAGTTCGGTTTGTTGCTAAAATATCCAGTATCTGTGAATAACATTTGTTTTTTTGTTTTTTTTTCCCTTAGCAGGATGGAAGCATTTTTTTTTCTTTTTTATTCCAGGGTACTTGTTTTCCTGCAGAATACATTTTTTTAAGTGCTCATTTGACAGATGCTGTCTTTTCATCACATTAGCGGCAAAAAAAGAAGAAAGAATACAGCCCTTCTTCGCACTCTACTGTGTTTATTGAGTAAAACACTAAATCAAAGAAACTGCCTGAAGCAGTAATACAAACAGATTATCCATTCAGCTCTGGGCAGGGGGTCTCTTTTATCTATGAATCAGGGTCGACGAACACATAGTACACTTTTCTGGAAGTAAACACTGCAGGCATCAAACATGATGCAAAATACAAGCAAATTCAATTATTTTGAAGAGCTAGATGGTATCAATTTGAGAGAAATAAAGGCAAGCCTAACCAAATTGTCCTAACGGAGAATCCTTTGTTGAAATAATACTTCAATAAATGTATTTTTAAAAGTGATAAATAAATATTATATTTTGTTTTATAACTTAAACTTGTGGCACTTCTTTCGACGTTTCCCTCTTCAGGGTCACCACAGCGAGTCATCCTCCTCCATCTCCCTCTGTCCTCTGCATCCTCTGTCCTCCAACTACATTCATGTCCTCTCTAAATGCATCCATATATCTCCTGTTTGGTCTTCCTCTTTGTCTTTTTTCTGGCAGCTGCATTTATAATATACTTCTACCAATATACCCACTGTCCCTCCTCTGGACATGTCCAAACCATCTCAGTCTGGCCTCTCTAACTTTATCTCCCAGTTGTTCAACATGTGCTGTACCTCTGATGATCTCATTTCTATCTTATCTATCCTTGTTTCTTCTAAGGAGAACCTCAGCATCTTCATTTCTGCCACTTCCAGTTCTTTCTCCTGTCTTTTTGTCAATGCCACTGTCTCCAGACCATACAATATAGCTGGTCTCACCACTGTCTTGTAAACTTTTCCTTTGACTTTTGCTGACACGCTTTTGTTGCAAATGGCTCCTGAAACTTTTCTCCATCCACTCCATCCTGCCTGGACTCTCTTTTTCACCTCTTTACCACACTCCTCATTTTCCTGGACAGTGAGTCCAAAGTACTTGAAGTCCTGCACCTTTGTGACCTCTGATCCTTGTAGCATCACTGTTCCACCGGCCTCCCTCTCATTTACACACATGTACTCTTCTTTCAAGTGCATACCTCCACTTCTCCAAGCTCTTTTCCACTTGTTTCCTCTTCTCACCATAGATCAAAATGTAATCTGCAAACATTATAGTCCATGGGGATTCCTGCCGGACCTCATCTGTTGGTTGGTCCAGAAAAATAACTTCCTTTATGGTGTATTTTGAGCTGGAGCAGTGGCACGCACAAGTTCATGCCAATGTGTGCACCACTGTTCCAGCTCAAAATATGCCGTGAAAGAAGTTTGTTTTCTTCTTTGGTGTTTTATGGTGGATTGCATCCACTCTGTTGCATCAACGCCTCCTTGAGACTGTACCCCATGCCTACATTTCCGTAAACAAAGTTTCACTAATGTGAAACGTAAATTTGTCCATCTGAATTTCATTACTCCGTGACTTCCTCAAGGACCCAGATGTGTGACACAAAAAATAATAATAATAATTTTGGAATTGATACTAAATTATAGACCTGAAAATAAAAATAGTCAAACTGAAATTTCAAAACAACAAAATGCAGTTTCAAAGCAAATTAATTTTGTTTCAAACCAATAAATTCAGTTTCAATTTAGTGAAATTAATTTTCAAACCAATGGATTTCATTTCAAATAACGCAAATAGAGATTCAGTCTGAGCAACTCAAATTTAATTTCTGATGGCACAATTTTCTGCCCATACACCTGGAGTCTATTTTGAATCACTGGTTGAACCTAACATGAATGTTGCTGGACTGTGTAAGAAAGCCCCAAATATCAATTGGACTAAAAGGAAACTCCACACACAAAAAAAACTCAGGTAAGATTCAAATCGAGGTCCTTCTAAACGGTGGTGCTAATCAGCTGCACCACAATGCAGTCAATTATGAGAGGTAGTTTATGAAACAAGGTTATTGCAACCTATTCTGAATCTGGATGTACTCCACTTCTTGCAAAATGACCACTGGCAATAGGCACCAGCTTCTATTTTGCAGGACATGATGTGCAGGTGTTTACATATGTAATGTATTTGTTCACAAGTGCAAGTGTTTATCATAGTGCTGCTGCTACATACAAAATTTAGCCATAGCACAGGAGAAGACAGAACAAAAATATAAACAGCAAAAACGGAATCTCCACTTTTTGGTCTCATTTTTGCACATTCTAGAGTTAGCGTTGTATCACAGCAAGGCTGCTGCAGAACGCTGGGGGAAAAGTTAATTATCCCATAAGCTCATACTTCAAAGTAAAGCAAAGACTTGTGGGAATGTTTATGACCCTTTTATGATTGTTGCCCTGTGGCAATCAGTTAGGCAGATAATTAATATAAAATACACATGCTTTAGTTTTGACCAGTGTGCTGAGAATTGGGCAAACATAGCCTCAGCAACAATGAGTGACCTGACATCAGTGTTCAAAAGAATACAATGCCCTAAAAACGACTCTTGATAAGTGAAGGTCAAATGTAAGCAGTAGTGGTGAAATATCAGTGGACATAAGGATTGACATAAAACCCCATGAAAATTATTCACTGTTTTATTTTAATTATTTTTTTATTATAGCCTTCATTTCTTTCTGGTAGATACATTTATGTATGCAGGTTTAAGGTCTGACTATCATCACTGATGACTTTTATCTAGAGTGGATCATGTTGTTTCACTTGACTTGGTTGACAGCACCTCCCAACTTTGACAGACTAATGTGGAATAGAAACTTTAAAAGGTTTAAATAGTTTATATTTTTTTATTTTTATATATATTTTTAGTCTTGTGAGGAAAAGTCTCCTAACCAACTTGATAGAACTTGAAATCTATTTTTTCAAACAACCCATTTGAGCCCCCTTCACACAGGATGTTAACCACACTGTGTTCTCATATTAAACATATTAAAACATAGCTTGATTGTGCTTCATCATATTCTAGGATGCACATTAATGAGAGCACACCATTCTTATTAAAAACAAAAAGACCTCATCAAGACATTGCAAAGATCATTCATATTCTGTGTGATATGTTACCTTAGGTTATTTTACTATTTCATTTAACATCAGATTTTTCTAAACCACAATGTAATACTATATTTACTTTTTTGTGTGTGTACAGTATTTGGTTCTCACCATAGCAAATACAATGTCTGAATTCCTTATGTACATTTTTTCATACGATTCGTTTTGTCGCTTTCAAGCCGATACGTTTCCAACAAATCCGTTGTCACCAAAGTTAACACAGCTCAAATTGCCATTACACACTTCAGAAAATATATTGCCTTAGATTTCTTGTCATAATAGAAAGAAACAGCTCTGAGCAGCTGTAAGATCTGACTGCAAGACATTAACTGAACCTTACAGGATTCAGTCATATGGCAGCGAAGCCATGGTGCAAGTCAGAATCCATTTGGCTTTGATTCAGTGGAAAATGCCAGAATGCTGTATCAGATTAAGTTAATGAGGAACATTATGAGGGAAAACATTCACACTGCACTTGGCTGCAAACATATTAACATTTTGGCTATCATAATTTATTGCTCAACCCGTTTCAACTTTATAATGTGTTTGATAGGAGTCAAGATGCAAATAATTATGCATGTGTGCCCAAAAGCTGAGTAAGTGAAAAACTATTAGAGCCACCGAGATTACACGCAGGTACTTGCTTTTTCTTCTGTCACAGCTCACGCCAGCATTCTTCATTAGATATGGAAGATATGGAAAAATAAATCAATGCCACAGCAGCCTCCCATTAGTGAGGTGCTTCTGCTGTCTGCCGTCTCATGGGAACAAGCGCAATGATGGCTGCATATTAATTTGTGACACTCAAAATTGATTTCCTAATCCCACATGGTATTTGATAAATAACCCTTCAAAAAATAAACACCTCAGACGATAAATACGGTTATTATCTCTTGGAGGGATAATTAGTACTTCCTGCAAAAACTGAGCACCCCAGGTCTTCTACTTCAAACCCAAGTAACACAACTATAAAAATGAAATTTCTCGGTGATCAACAACCCAAATGTTTAGACAGTTTAACCTTTGAGGTGATGCTATGATGTTGCTCACATGTAGGTCAGCAGAGGAATATGTTAACAGCTGCAATATGACCAAAATATTGGAAAGTCTGAGCAGCAATATTGAGCCATTTATGAAATGAGACTTGTAACTGAATTATTAAACTCACCTGAAGGCACGCAAATACAATTAAATAGGTTGTGGATGTTGTTATTAGATACCTTTCATCTACATGTGCCCTCTTATTATTGATCTAGTTTACAATTTCTTTCTGTTTACAATTTCTCACCTATTTTAATTGGGGCATCGTTTATTTGTGCTGTTTGTTTTGTTGGCTCCCGAGTTATCACGTAAATTATCTGTAATGTTTCTCCACAGTGTAGTGTGGTATTGTTACTTCTTTAAATTAGGCTAATCAATTACAGATTAACTTTTTGAAGGATTTGAGGAACATAAAAAATATATTTAAAAAATCATCAGTTTCATATCAAGTGCAAGTTGTCAGCAAAGAGAGGTCAGTGTTGGTCATTGATTATTTAAACCAGACTGAATAAAACATTTGTGTTTCTAAAAAGCACAATACAAATTATTTTAAAGTGTACTTTTGTTCATTTCACATTGTTTGAAAAGGCTGTTCCAACAAAAACAAGTACCTAACTTGAACTCAGTAAACCAATAAAATAAGTTGGCAATATCATATTAGATGTGCAAAGAGTATTGTTCCACGTAAAATACTTTAAATCACTTTATTCCAAGCATCAATTTCACATTCCATACTGTTTTAACTGTCTGCATCAAATTCACTATATTTATTTACCCCACACTCTCCTTATGCTCCATAGAAATCTCTGTTGTGACCCCCACACGCCCCATTCAACTGGAAAGATTTTCTGCACACATTACAGATGAATCAGAAGAGATTATGGGAAAACATGACAAAAGGAAAGTTAACAAAAGCTTAAAAACAATAATTGAAATTGTGATTCAGCAAGATATTCTGCAGTGGTTTAAATTTTGCAAAGGGACGCATGGACAAACCGTTCCCTTTCAGTCATGGTCTCTCGGTGCAACATATGCTATGGGAATTGCGCCCCCGCACGATTACCTGAAGGAATACATTCACGCCTTTACGGCAGGGGCGTCAGCGTCGCGCCAGAGGCCCCGCCGTCTGGGCATTTAAGCGACCGACGCCCGTCCATCTTTCTCTTTTTGCCCTTCACCTCGCTTAAACACCTGAACATCGCGGGACTTCTCTGGTGTCGCGTCGCTTGATTGAGGTGAGCTTGCTCCCTACACTGAGCGTACAGAGAAAATTTTCCTGCGTACTGCTGGGCTGGCGAAAGCTAGTCCAGCATTTTTCTACTTACCCGAAGTTTTTCTTCTCTTCCACAGCTTCGCTCGACAGCGCTAACTGCGTCACAACCTTCTGCTAATCTCTAGCAGTCTACCAGCGAAAGCAAGACGACGGAGAAGACTGCTTCGAACAAAAGGAAACTAGGACCAACTTCTACTCTTCTCGTCTCCGGACATGGCTCCCGAGAAGGGAAAGCGGAGGACAAAGAAGAAGAAAACCAGGATGACGAGTCCTCGCTCACGCCCATGCCCCAGAAGATGCGGCTACTCCCTCTCAGCGACAGACACCCACAAGATCTGTCCTGTCTGCCTAGGGATTCTGCACGCGAGGAAAGTGCTGGAATTCCCCGACTCCTGCCCCAACTGTCGTCGAATGACGGCCACAGTGAGGAAACGTTGCGCAGACACGATGGCCTAATCTATGGCGAGGACCGCAGCGATGAAGGTCGCACGTCGCACTAACCTGCTTGCTCCCGAACTGGAGCTCGAAAACGTGGACTTGGAATGCAATGGCCGAGTCGGAGAGGACGATGCGTCGGACTCCTCACTTGCCGTTGAGGACTCGACGCCAGAAGTGTCCGACATAGACGCCGAATACAGTGACAAGGGAGAAACTGTTGATTCCTCCCAGAACCTGGCGCAGAACCTTCCGGACCCGGACTTGTCGGTACCTGCTCTGTTCGACCTGTGCCATAGGGCCGCTGATACCCTGCAGGTCACGTGGCCAGACCTCACGCCTCGCCAACAGGCTACGAGGCTGGCGGGAAGCTACTTCTAAGCGAAGCAACCGACAACGTTGCAAAATATGCCAATTTTTCCGGACTTTCTCATGGAACTCAAACGCTCATGGGCGGAACCCAGAGCTCCCATCATGCTGCCATTGACCCGACTCTTGGATGTCGTGGGAATAGAGGCTCTGGGCCTTGCCAGCGCACTCCCGATAGAGGAGTCTCTGGTGGTTCACCTGGCCCCCACAGCCACGGGAATGAAACCAGCGCTACCCAACAGGGCCTGCCATGCTTCGGAAAAACAACTTGAGAAGTGCTACAGGGCTCAAGGCCTCGTGACTCGCGCAATGAATGCATCGAGCATGGTGCAGGCGTACCTGGCAGAAGAACTGCAGGATATCCAGGTAACAAAAGACAAACAGGCCGCAACTGAGGCCATAGAGGAGGCCCGCCGTGCCTCTGACCTCGTACTCCGCATGATAGGGACAATAGCTATTTCCCAGGGCAAAGCAATGGCAGAAATAGTTGTCGCCCAGCGCCATCTTTGGCTAACACTGTCGGACCTCCCAGAGAACCAGAGGTCCACTTTCCTCCAGCACCCGATTGAGTCAACGGGACTCTTTGGAGGAGCCCTGGAACGTGTCCAGGCAAGGCTGGAACAAAGACGCAAACAAGCGGAAGCCCTCCGCAAGGGTTTGCCAAGGAAAAGATTTGCCCCACAAAAGGAAAACACACGTGGTCTCCCACGAAAGAGACCCGCTGGGGACAGTGAGGCTTCTCAGTACCGTCCGAGTGCTGCTTCGACCTCCTCCTACAGAAACCAATTTCGGACCTGATGAACCAGGACGAACTGATAATTCTACAGGTTTGCCCGTCCACGAGGTACGGGAACCTAACTTTCTGATCCCAGTCTCTGCTCGTAAAAAACTACGAGGAGCTGGTGACGTGTGTGCGCGCACCAAACATGACTCGCCTACTGTATATGTAAACAAAACAAACACTGTTTCAGACATGTACAAAAATAAAAGTACCAAAGCACAGACTGCCCTGGTTCTTTACTCGAGTCCCATTTTTATAAAACCCAGACCACATGGTCAAACTATGAACCACAGCAAGATACATGAGATCCGCCAGAGACGGCCTGATCTCGCGATATCTTCTGTTGGGCCGAGCGGCCTGCTCGAAAAAGCGCGAGAGGGGTCAAAGGTCACCCCTTCAGCGCTGAAACACGAGGAGCAGCAATTTAACATGCCATCCAGACTCAGTGCGCATGCGCAGGCTTGGGAGGCATGTCTACCAAATGATTGGGTCATGACAACAATACGTCACAGGCTCAAGTTGCAGTTCTCAAAGAGACCGCCCCGTTTCTCAGGGGTGTTGCAATCTAAGATCAACCCTGCACATGCACACGTGCTGAGGGAGGAAGTTTCAACGATGCTACAAAAGGGAGTGATTAGTTTGGTCTCAGGACGCAAACTACGCTCTGGCCACTACAGCAAGTACTTCCTGGTACCCAAACCAGGAGATTACGCATGTAGAGTGGATTTGAAAGATGCCTATTTCCATATAGCCGTGTGGAGGAGACACAGAAAGTTCCTCCGTTTTGCGTTCGAAGGAAACACTTATGAATTCAAAGCCTTACCCTTTGGTTTAAAGAATGTTCCGTGTACATTTACTAAATGTCTGGATGCAACCCTGACCCCTCTTAGGAATCAAGGACTCAGGGTCTTGAATTACCTGGACGACCTGCTAATTCTGGCTGGAAGCAGAAAGCAGGCGCTGCCACACTCCTTTAAGGTGATCTCTCACCTGGAGTCTCTCGGTTTTGTCATAAACCTACAGAAAAGTGATCTGACTCCGTCACGGTTTACCGTATTTCTGGGTGTAAAGATTGACACTCTCCGGTACAGAGCATGGCTCTCGAAGGAAAGAGTTTCCTCCATTCGCCATTGCATGGAAACATTTTAATTGGACCAACGGGTCCCTGTAAAAACGTGCCAACGCTTGTTAGGCCTCTTGGCGGCAGCCATTCCTTATGTACCACGAGCATTGTTGAAAATGCGGGCCATACAGGTATGGTTAAACCAACAAATACAACCCGCTCTGCCCAAACAAGCGGAAAAGGTTAAAATAGACACAGAGTGTCTAAAGGCCCTGGAAACTTGGAGAGATCTGTCCGTTTTCACAGAAGGGGTCTCACTGGGAAGGGTGTCGTCCCGTGTAGTCATCATGACGGACGCCTCAAAAACAGGATGGGGAGCAATCTGCAGAAACCAGAACGCCCGCGGCCTTTGGAACGAGCAGGAAGCCAAATTACATATTAACTTCCTGGAATTGCTGGCCATATTCCTGTCATTGAAATACTTCTTCAGTAAAGGTCTGGTTGCTGGGCATCATATCCTGGTAAAATCAGATAACAGGACGACAGTGTCCATCAACAGAGAGGGAGGGACAAGGTCCCGGGCCCTCCTCGATCTGACATGGAGGATGCTCACGTGGTGTGCTCCAAGAATCCTGTCACTTAGGGCGACTCATGTCCCTGGTGATATGAATTATGGAGCAGACGCCCTTTCAAGAGGGCCTCTTTTGGCGTCGGAATGGAGCCTGAACCCACGGATCGTGGAACAGGTATGGTCACGTTTCGGTAGAGCCTCTATGAACCTGTTCGCTTGCAGAGCTAGCTCACACTGTGACCTCTACTTCTCCTTGAAGGAGATAGATGCTCCTTTGGGGATAGACGCTCTGGCACATGATTGGCCAGCAGGGGTGCTCTACTATGCCTTTCCACCCGTCCCTCTGATCGAGGCGACATTGGAACGGGTGAGACGGGGAGCCCCTCCTTGATCCTCATAGCTCCCAGGTGGCCACAGAAACCGTGGTTCCCGGAGTTGATCTCAATGTTGTCGGGGACACCATGGCAATTGCCTCCTCATAGGGACCTACTGACTCAGGCACGTGGACAGCTTCTACACCCACGTCCAGGGTTGTGGCAACTCAGCCTGACCTTTGAAAGGTACTGGCTGAAAGCCTAGGGCTTTGGTTGCTTTGTCCTAATGCAAGCAGTAATAACATTCACAAGTGTATCCCTTGATGTTTATGTTTTTTGCCTAGGATATATATAATGGAAGGGCTTCCCCTCTCCTTAACTGATCTCCGACATCAGGATGGGCTTCACTTGTCAGTTGTGCCATAAAAAAAACAAAAAAAAAACATTGCTCCTCCTGTCCCTCAGAAGGCTCCAAGGGTAAACAGGAGTTGATGAGTACTCACACTACTGGAGCACACTTAGGCTGTCTCTAATTGGTGTTGTATATATATACATGGCCATGTGAAACATCATGTGGATGTCTCTCACATTTGGCTTTTTTCCTTTTCGCATCTGCTCTCTGCATCCCTTGTAGAAAGCAGCTGGGAGATGCCCGTCTCTTAGGACGGATGTTCTCACATGCATTTTGTTGAGCATTTCAAGGGCGTGAATGAATTACGTTCCCATAGCATATGTTGCACCAAGAGACCATGTCTGAAAGGGAACTGAAAGTTATGCACCATAACTCATGTTCCCTGAAGGAAGGGAACGAGGTGCAACATATCTGGCCCTTTTCAATGCTGAAAGCTCGGTGAAGTGCAATTTTTGAGAAAGATGGACGGGCGTCGGTCGCTTAAATGCCCAGAGGGCGGGGCCTCTGGCGCGACGCTGACGCCCCTGCCGTAAAGGCGTGAATGTATTCCTTCAGGTAATCGCGCGGGGTGCAATTCCCATAGCATATGTTGCACCTCGTTCCCTTCCTTCAGGGAACATGAGTTATGGTGCATAACTTTCAGTTATCTGCAAGACCTTACTTGTCACAAAATTGTGCTACAGAAATAACTGTTACACCCCTCAAACTGTCTCTACATCTGAATGAGGTGTGTTTTACATTTTGCATAGCTTATTTCATTTTATGTTAAATTAGTTCCATTATTTTAGTGTTATTCACATGTTAAGTTGGACATCAATTGTAGTATTTATTTATTTTTTTACATACCAATTAGGTGGAGTTTGCATGTTCTCTCCGTGCATGCATGGATTGTCTCTGGGTACTCCAGTTTCCTCCCACAGACCAAAAACATGCATGTTAGGCTGATTGATGGCTCTAAATTGTCCCTAGGTGTGAGTGAGAGATTGAATGGTTGTTTGTCTCGTTTGTCTCTATGTGTCCCAGTGATGGACTCGAGACATGTCCAGGGTGTACCCAACATCTAAACACAGTGACTGCTGGACATGGGCACCACTTGATCCAGACAGAAAGAACCAGATTAAGATAATAGACAAATAGATGTTTTCATTTAAAATATTGCCTTTAAGAAATTGAAACATGTTTTCCTTACAGGTAATGTGATAAAGTGACAGTAATTACTTCAGACAAAGAAACACAACTATCTGTATTTATAACTTTAAAAAGCGTGTGACTTGTCTTTTGATCTGTCTAGACACAGTATTTTTTTATGCTCAAGATCTAAGTGGCAACTTTATACACTGAAATATCCTTGTAAAAAACATAAAATTTAGACCTGATGAGTTAGATGCAATACAAAATTTGAGTGTTAGAGAACAAATGATATGCAGAACCAGAAAGCTACCGATGCCACCAAAGGTTGTATTTCTGAAGAAGTAGACCAGAAATCCAGATTAATAAAGCAGCACACCTAACAGAAAAATCACTTTAGTGTCTGGGGATGTCCAGCACTAGAGAATGAACCATTAATACTGAATTGTAGAAGCAAGTGAAAATGACATTTTATCAGATACATAATGGTGAGGAGTGATGTGACAAGCCTAAGATGTGTTGAAATGGCATGTTAATGTTTTTTTTTTTTTTATTGCATGCTTTGATTTTATAATGTGATGTTTCTTGTTGCTTAATGCTATAGAGAGAAAAGTGCTGGCTACTATTACAGAGTCAAAACTGTTGATGGTTTATGCAAAAAGCCATTATTAATAATAATACTAATAATATATATATAT
>JBBPBX010041007.1:10614-29079 GCA_038048925.1 Garcialebias charrua
TTCGTTGTTCATAACATAACCCCACCACCACAGTGTTCGTTGTTCATAACATAACCCCACCACCACAGTGGGCCACTTGATTCACAACTTTGGGCCTTGACATCAGCAAACTGCTCACCCACACGACTCCATAAGTCTGCCATCTGCCCAGTACAGTGAAAACTGGGATTCATCCGTGAAGAGAGAACACCTCTCCAACGTACTATACGCCATCGAATGTGAACATTTGTCCACTCATGACAGTTACGGTGGATCTGTGCTCTTGGGGGAGAAGACGCTGGACGTGGAGGTCCTGGGCTATAGTTACATGGACATCCGTGCAGTCGATTAGTGCGCACTACCTCAAAACTAGTGACATGTGGTAAAACTGCACATTTTAGGGCGGCCTTTTGTTGCGGTTACCCTAAAGCACAGCTGTGCAGAAATCATGCTGTCTAATCAGCACCGTGATACGCCTCACCTGTGAGGTGGATGGACTATCTCAGCAAAGGAGAAGTGCTCACTGACACAAATTTACATTAATTTGTGAACAACATTTGAGAGGAAAATGTATTTTATGTAAATAAAAGTTTTAGATCTTTGAGTTCAGTTCATGAAAAATGGGAGCAGAAACAAAAATGTTTCATTTACACATTTGTTCAGTGTAATATGCTCCTTTTAGTTTAATTAACATTAACAAATTGTTATTAATGTTTATCATATAAGGTTTATCAAATAAAAAACCTGTCGTTTCTTAAAAGCCAATGTGCTTTAAAGTTTTTTTTTTAAAGATTATCTTTGTAACATCAACTAAAACAAGAGTATGGTTTTATTCTTCAAACAAATACAACAAATTATCTTCAGGGGATATTTGCCACGTTTCATCTGGCTCTCCTACAATCACTTGGCCATGAAGTAAACAATACACTGAACAAAACAAATATTGTATCTACTATTTAAACTGAATGAAACTGCTTCATGTAACAAACTCATTCTGAACACTTCAAGCACAATCACGTGCTGAGAGCAGATTTGATGTCTGTGTGAAACAACCCGGAAAGGGTTAAAGTTTTAATCCTTTTCGTTATAAAAACACTCGTTCTGCCCACTTGTTGTTTGGTAAGTGACTTATTAAAGGATAAAATATGCTTCAGTTTCTGTTTCATATAAACAAAACAAAGTTGAAGTCTCTTGAGAATAAACAGCAGAAAGGTGATTTTTGGCTCCGACCGCTTTTGTTTGTTCCGAGAGACGTTTGGCAGCAAAAACCTGCAGAGCTGCTTCCAAGAGTCCAATGTGCCAAAAACAATGTTTTTTTTTTTCAACTCTTTCTCCAAATATAAAAATCTGAATCTAGTATTTTACCGTTTACCATCCTTTAGTTCCCATGAAACAAACCTCGTGAAGCTGAAGCTCTCGTCTCTTCCAGGTGTTCTCCAAGTCGCTGCGAGCACGGCGGCCGCTGCGCTCAGTCCTGGACCAGCTTCCACTGTAACTGCTCCGACAGCGGCTACAGCGGGGCCACCTGCCACAGCCGTGAGTCACACCGTGAAAATGTCCAGCTCATTCAAGAGGTTGTGAAAACATTTGGTTATTGTAACATTTATATTTTTTCTACACATTTTGGGGCTGACACATGCCTGGGGGGTCTTTAAACCTGAGGTTCCAAGTGCGAGCCCATGTTGCGTCAGATAATCTGGCGTAAAACAAATAACTAATGTACTCTTTGACGTTTAACACAGGGTAATCCAATTTAGATGTACAGGTAGTCCTCGACTTACGACGGAGATCAGTTCCTACACGGCGTCGTAAACCAAATTTTGACGTAAGTCGGAACATACGTAAATACTTCACCATATACGTACCGTAATGTATACGTACCGTAATGTATTTTACCAAGCACTTAACCTGTCCTAACACAGTACACTACACAATTATCAAAAATCACATACATTTGGGAGCCATAATGAAGGGAAAAAAGAGTTAATTTCCTACTGGTATGCTGGTGAAGCTTCCTCCGTCCCTCCTCCGTATTCTCTATTGCGTTTACGACGTAAAACCGCCGTCCAGCTCGGTCCATCCTCCGTATTCGTTTACGACGTAAAACCGCGTTCACAGTACACACAGTAGGTCATACTATGTACAGTTTTGTTTTGTTTTTTGAATGCCCAGAGGACCAGACTTAGCGTTTTTAGAGAGTACAGGGCAGAATTCCTCCGCAGCTACGTTAATAACGTAAAACCGGAAACTGCGTAACTCGGCTTTTCAAAATAAAATTTCAAAATACCTTTATTTTTTATTTTTTATGGGAGATGCGCCATAACCACGAAACGTCGTAACTCGAGGACTACCTGTTAATAACTGCGTAACTCGGCTTTTCAAAATAAAATTTCAAAATACCATTTTTTTTTTTTATGGGAGATGCGCCATAACCACGAAACGTCGTAACTCGAGGACTACCTGTATGTAGTTTTTTTCTTCTTTTCGGATTGAGTTTCTGCTTTTTGTTTTATTCTGATTCAACACACCTGATTTAATAAATTCTTTCTGACCGATCCAAAAATTCTCAGTCGGGTCATCTGGACAGTTTCTTTTTCATAGAAACGTTTCACCCTCCATCCGGAGGGCTTCATCAGTCAGAGGAGTTCCAGCAAACTGTTTCCCCACCAAGCAGTAAACACCTTAAGTGGACCAAGCAGATGGTTTCTG
Source organism: Garcialebias charrua (assembly GCA_038048925.1). Lineage (NCBI taxonomy): Eukaryota > Metazoa > Chordata > Actinopteri > Cyprinodontiformes > Rivulidae > Garcialebias > Garcialebias charrua. Next base: position 13,303 of record JBBPBX010041007.1, read on the forward strand.
GGGGCCGGATTTGGTACCTGGATTATTGAGCATGAACTTTCTTGTCTTTCTGACTGAGTTTATGCTTTTTTGTTATTGTTCCTTGACATTTGACACAAGGCGATCTGATGTAGTATTTTGTTGTTTCTAATTGTGTTTTGTGTTTTTATATTTTTATCCCATGTGCTGTAATATTGATGCTGTGATCTGTGTGTTCATCAACAGTTTCAGTTTTAAATGTGCTCTATAAATAAATCAGAAACAAGCGACCAGCCCCATGAAAACAAGCACAAACAACCAAATCACTCTTTGAAAACAAGCCCCAAAACAAGCCCAACTGGCACCCCACCCCAAAGGCAGTTTTTAAATAGTATAAACATTAATTTATTATGGCATTACATATAAACAGCAAAATTATGCTAAACACTTAGAAGAACATACACTCTAAAAAATAAGAATACATTTTGCATTTTTATACAAATTAATCCCATTAAGCCTCTGGGACTCTTTAACAGAGATACCTGAATTTTAAATGAAGAGTGATGACAATGGACAACGACAACAACAGACAATCATAAAGGATGCGTACAAATGAAAAATTAAATAAAAATTAAACAGCAAACTCATAGTAAGCTAAGTCAACAAAATACTTTCTTTACTCTATATCCTGAATCATGCTTTAAGGCCCTGTTTACACGGACACTGTGTGGGGGAAACGCAACTGTTGGGTATGTTAATTAGGTTGAAAGTTTTGCGTTGACATGGGCGAATTCTGTTGATACGACTCTCTCCCCCATCCACCCCCCGTACTCATGAATTTACTGTAGTTACCATGCTGGGCCATTAGATGGCGCTGTGATTTTTGGAACCTTCACTACTGCGCATGCGTGCCACTGCTGCCTGATGTAAACAGAGCAGACGAGGCAGCCTGTTTTCCTCTCTGGCTAAAAGTTCAGCTACTACAAGTTGTTGTCAACAAGTTAACAACAAGTTAAAGCTGGAATTTGGATAAGAGTCAACAGATTTGACACCAAGTGGGGCCGCTTCATCTAGCAAGCTGTTGCTGACTGGACCGGAACCGCGTCAACATGTCTGACTTTAGTCCGTGAGAATCAGCTGATTTACAGCAGCGCTACAAGGTAAACAATGTTCTTAATAATGTTTCCTTGTGTTTAGTTCGATCACAGAACAACCAACTGAGGTTTTATTTTTATTTTTTTCCTGCGAGGTCGAAGCTGTCGTTCCACGAAGCGGACCGGCGGTTCGGATGTGGGTCCAGTTTCCACCAGGATGAAAACAACAGAGTCCAGTTCATTAAAGTTCGGTTAACGTGTTTTTAAAAGTGTTCAATTTAATTCTCAGTGTTTGTGACATGAGTTTGTGGTGTTGAATAAATAAATAAATTAAAAATCAACCTGGTGTCTTCATTTTCAGCAGCATGTTAGGCATGACGTAACGAGTCCAGATAGCTTCATTTAGCTCAGATAAATGTAAATATCTCCCACGCTAACATAAATACTGTTTATTATTGTTAAACTGTTAATATATAGCACATTTAGTATGTTATAGTGCAGCGTGACACGTGAAATGTCCGACTGCCTCGTTAACAGACAACTGGATCCAGGCAGCTGCTCTCTTCCAACACAGATGCAGGTAAGGTGTAGAATAATTAAATATGAGAATCAAAATATATTCCATCAGCTATAGTTCAGAAAGTGGTGCGTGTGTCCACTGTCCAGTCCACCGCCATTGTTAAAATGCCGGCTGTCTGCGCGTGCGTGCTGCGTGCATGTGTTCAAACAAAAGCTCCACGGGAGATGTTTACATTATCAACGGGGGGTCAGCGAAAAACTTCCACCTTGAGAGCAGGGTCAGAAAAGTATCGGTGTCATCGAGGGGGGCCAGCAGCGTCGTGTAGGCGATAAGCAAAGTCGCAAAGAGAAAGTAGTGGTTACACTCAAAATATGCGCCGTGTAAACTGGCCCGTGTGCGCTCTTTCTCCCATTCTTTATTATATTTTTTCCCATATTTCCCCCACTTATTGGAGTTCATTTTAGCTTGGTCTTGTCACTCTAAACAAAGAACAAAGAATAACAAGCCCAAACAAGCGACTTTACAACGAACACAAGTCCAAGAAACCGAAGCAAGCGACTCTCCAAAATTATAAGCAACTTCGGAAAATAGCAAGCCCAAAGTCGCTTATGATAAGCGGACTTGGCAACTACAGGTAGTCCCCAACTTACGTGCGCTCTGACCTACGAGGTTCCGGACTTACGAGCTGGCGAATTTTTGGAAAAAACGCAAAAAATACAGAGTTTTTCTGTGTTTTTTCACCACAGTTCGTTAGCTAAACATGTGGACACACGTTTCCGATCATTTTTATGCACTCGTAAGCAGTTTTTCGATGAAAAACGAGTGTTTGTAGTCGCGCTAGCAAAACCGTTCCAACTTACGAGCGAAATTCCGGACTTACGAGACACGTGGCGGCCGTTCCAAGTTACGAATTTTCGCTTTACGAGCGCCTCGGAGGAACGGAACTCGCTCGTAAGTCGGGGACTACCTGTATGCTGCTCCTGTAAGGTTTCACTGAGCGCGTCAGTGGAAACCCCCCCACCCTCCTGTAAGTTTCAAGCTCCCCTAAGTTTTGTTTCCAGCTCCCCCCACCCTCCTGTAAGTTTCAAGCTCCCCAGCTCCCCTAAGTTTCATTTCAGCTCCTGCTGTAAAGGCGCATAAACGGTATAACTTGAAGCAATGCTTTTCAATGGGAGGCGTTCGTAACCGCGAAAGGTCGTAACTCGAGACCGTCGTAACCTGAGGACTACCTGTATTTGCATTATTATCGCTGTGAGCAGGCAGCGTCTTGCCGTAAACCAGGACAAAGTGTTTCTTTTTTTTCATCTTATGTAACCGTTTTCCTAAACCTAACCTTACCTGACCCAGAGGACCAAACCTAAACCTAACCCCCTTACCCTTGTACCCAAACCTAACGCTAGACTCTTTATTACAAGCTTTAAGGCCAAGATGGTGTAGAGGCAGGGCTGCCGACTTGGGACCCGAAGGACACAGGTTCAAGCTCCGGCCACTACACACCTTGGGGTGTCTATAGCCGTTTTCGCATTGGCCAGCCCTCCCCGGCTCTCCCAGCTTCTAACCCGGGTTCGGCGTATTCGCATTTACCTTTTCCGCCCGGGATCCACCCTTGCTCTGGAACCATCTTCACCGTGGTTCTATCGGGCCGAGCCCTGACGGACCCAGTTTCACATCATGTACTGCTCACATTTGATTCGTTGTTTGCAGCTGGGGCGGGACTCATTCAAACAACCTCAGCGCGAGGGTTGAATTTCATTCAAATTTAACTACAGAAACCCCTAAAACAATTGTTAGCTGAATTAGTTTTTCTGAGTTAATTTTTTGTTAATAACTGATCACAAATCAGCTTATGTTACAACGTAAATAACAACGAAGCGCGGACCCATTTCCACCTTTCAGCGCGACTTGAATGTCATTAAACAATAACTAAAACAATAAATAATATTGTCTAACTGTTGCGCGCAGCCAGGGTTTTAAAATATAACTAATCTCTAACTTCTATGTGCAGCTAAAATGTTAGGAGGAGTGATTCCTATATGGGTAAGGTGGACACCTGAAAATCCAGTCCACCCCAATAGCTCAAAGAGTTAGTGCACTGCTGTTTTGACCGGGAGCTTCCTGCCTGGGACAAAGTTATTTTACTTTTTTCTTTTTAATTCACATTTTCTTTTAAATAAAAAGGAGTCTGTTTGGTTAACAAACTCCTTTTTATTTACTCCAATAAAAAAATAAAATAAAATAACTTTGTCCCAGGCGGGAAGCGAACCCGCTTCTCCCGGTCAAAACAGCAGTGCACTAACTCTTTGAGCTATTGGGGCAGACTGGATTTTCAGGTGTCCACCTTACCCATATAGGAATCACTCCTCTTAACATTTTAGCTGCACGTAGAAGTTAGAGATTATTAGTTATATTTTAAAACCCTGGCTGCGCGCAACAGTTAGACAATATTAGTTATTGTTTAATGACATTCAAGTCGCGCTGAAAGGCGGAAATGGGTGCGCGCTTCGTTGTTATTTACGTTGTAACATAAGCTGATTTGTGATCAGTTATTAACAAAAATTTAACTCAGAAACACTAATATATATATATATATATATATATATATATATTTATATATATATATATATCCAGCTAACAATTTTTTTTTAGCGGAGTCTCCTCTCTTAAAACACGAACACTCCACCCACGTGAAGAGAGCACCCCACCCACTTCCAGAGAACTGCCCACCCACTTCAAGGCGGCTCTGCGGCAAATGCGTAATGAACGCGGGTGGCCCAGAGCCACCCAGGGGCGGCCCGGGGCATTGAGGGCTGGCCAATGCGAAAACGGCTTATGAGTGCACACCTAATTCCCCAGCTCCCCGGGCGCTTTCTATGGCTGCTCACTGCACCACCTGGTGGTGGTTGGGTTAAATGCAGAGACGAATTTCGTCTTGTATGGGAAACATACACAGATGACAGAAATGTGACATTATTATTTAACACGTAGCTAAAGACGGAGCCTGCTGTCATCGCTATCAATGGTGACAACGTACTGTACCTTTAAACCTCCTAGGAGGTAAAGGAGGGGCAGTCTGACCGCTAGGTATGGGGATGATAATAACTGATAATGGACATTTAATGGTTGATAACATTCAAAGCGGGTGCAGCGGCGTGCGTGGCCAGGCTCAACCTGGGGGGGGGGGCTCAAAGTGGAGCTGCTCCACTGCTTCGACCTCCTGGTCGCCTCCCATTAGAGGGTTTCTGGGCATGTCCCACTGGGAAGAGGCCCCGAGGAAGACCCAGAACTTGCTGCAGAGATTGTGTATCTTCTCTGGGCTGGGAACCCTTTGGGGTCCACCACAAAAACCTGGGACGTGTCACTGGGGAGAGGGAGGTCTGGGTTTCTCTCCTGGACCTGTTGCTTCCATGACAGGACCACAGGTAGGGTTAGATATTTATAGATTTTTCTTTGTATAATAAATGTCACTGATTTTTTTTTTGCAACCAGTTTTGAATAAAACTGTATCAAGAAACTTTTGTTCTTCCTAAAACAAGACTTAAGTCGTTTTCTTTTTAAGTGTAAGACAAATAAATCAAAGAATCTCCTCATTCTGTTCAGATTCTTTCACATGCAGCCCTAAAGACGGAGAAGTGGAGAGTTTGTGTGTTTTTCTGAGGAAACATGATGAATGTTGGTCCTCTGTGCCTTGAAGAAAAGATGAAAGATTAAGAAGGTGTGTCGACTTTGTAACTGAACACCGAGCGGTGCCAATTATATTTAAGGGATATAACACTTGTCAGTTTGCTGACCAGTACAATATTCCAGAAGAAATTGGAGCAGATTTGATCTGACCCAAATTCATTTGCGAGTTCACCCTTTTTCCAGATTAAATTGCTTTAATGTGACTAGACAAAGGTAATTTCACGAGAGACGTCAACTTATGTTGATCCACCAAAGATGAACCTTTTATTGAGACAATCATAAAAGTACATTAAACATTTGTGTCTACATTAGCTCTGATTTAATAACTTCTGTAGACAAGAATTCAAATTGAAAACAAACAGACAAGTTATGTTTAACTTCCTGTTGGCACATTTACTTAAAAGCTTAATGGCTTAAAGACCGTGTAAAGTGAAATTAAATGTGTGTTTTTAGTTTGTCACATGGCATAAATATGTGTTATTAATCACCCATTTAAATCTGACTGATTAAAAACATTGTTTACCTTATAAAATTAAGTCTCAAAAATCATGAAAAAACATGATTTTGCCTTGCCCTGGAACGCTGGGGGCGTGTCAGTGCGTGGGCGTGGTTTCAGCGCAGCTGCGCTCGTGTCCTGCCCCTGCCCTGAGCTGACTGTGTGGAGAGGCAGGCAGCAGAGATCCAGTAAACCTGCTCTGTTTTTATCCGAGTTCTGTCTGTAACAGCAGCTACTTTTTCCAAGAGTTACGCTGTTTTTGTAAATAGTTTTCTTGTGTGTTTTTAATCTGGAATGAATAAAAAAAAAAAAAAAGAGTTGTACCATGCGGGATTTGAACCCGTGGGGTTTGGGACGGAAGGCAAGCGCTTTATCCATTGACCTATCCAGGCATTACAGATACTCGGTATAAAACCACGCGGTATAAAAACATGTTATGATTTGTACGGGTGCCCTGACCATTGCGACATCCAGGGAAGATGCACGAACGAGGCATAATTGATTAGCTAGCTAACAATGAACAAAATATCTATGCTATTGCTATCTGATGCTATCTGCGATTCGCGAGTGAACGGCTCCACCGAGGCGAATTTATACGGCTGGAGCTGCAGGGGGTGGGGCTATACTAATGAGGACCGCGTGACGAAACGCGGTCACGTTTAAAACACGCCTAAAAAATCCTGAAAAAGACATATCTTTATACACAGTTTCATCTATAACTCCAAAATTAATTGAGCTACAATTTTGAGACTTTTTACTCATTTACAAGATTACAATTATGACATTTATAATGTTTATTGAAGAAAATGTTGAAATTCACTTTACACGGTCTTTAAGAAAAATAAGAATAAGGAGGAAGGAGTGGAATGAAAGCTAAGTTTAACAGAAGTTAATTATTTTGAAATAAGACAGTGTAGTGGACCTACCCAGGGTCAAATTAAGGTTTTTGAACTGTCCAGTGATGACCTTTACTGACCTCTCAGTAAAGCAAGACATTTACTACAAAATTATTCATTTAGCTATAATCTGATAACATAGTCACCAATAAGAGACTATTTCTATCTTTGATTTTAGGCTGATGTGATCAAAAGAATAACTTTTGTCATTTTCATGATGTGTGCTTTTAAGCTGTGTTATTCTGTGAGAGTTAAACTGTGTTTCACTGCTGTGTCAAAGGTGCAATCTCGGGTCACAGAGACTTCTTTTAATTTTGTTAATTCAAATGTTATCAAATGAATAATTTTATTTGTAAGAGCATCAGTACATTTTAATGTCAGATAAATCAAATACTCTGCTTAATTCAAAATGTTGTACATGGAGGATTTCTCCTCTCCTCTCGAACTTGCATGTGAAGATAAAAGGAACACTTTATCTCATTCATTTTAGCTTGAGCTCAGGACAATCTAGACACCCAAAGACTTTTGTTTTTGTCCTATTTAATAATCAAGCTATTATCATTAATAGGTCCCATATGTGATGCTTAATGACGTTGTTTTAATCAAACCAACAGTATTTTGTTAAAGTGTTAAAGCAAAGGAATCAGTTTTATGATAAAATGCTGACATCTGAAACTAACACTTTATCTTTCTGACAAACTAATCTTTTGACCCCCTTTCAACATGTTGATGTCATCCTCACATCAACTTATGATGCCATTCGGCCAATCAGAAAGAACACATTTTCTGGGTCACGTCTCAGTTAAAACCTTCACATCTTACTTTCTCTTGAGAGTTTGCTGAGGTCCTCAACCCCTGATGAGGTTCCCCAAAGAACTGATGATCGTCTGGTCAACACGCTAATGACCATGTCATTCAGTTAAAGACTTATAACATGCCAAGTTATAAGCCATCTTCAACAGCTGAAAAGCTCTCTTTTATTGACATTCCTTTAAGGAACGTCTTATCTTGAACAACAGCACCAGGAGCTGCCGTTACTTTCGGTTCGAGTCAAGGCGCACGTCTGGAGACGCTGAGAATGGTAAACGAACTGACCAAACTGGACCGAGGGAGACTGACCATCTTCACGAGGTAACAAGTCGTCAAATGCTTTGCCAAGGGTACCAACGTGTAGCTTTAATCGGCCGGAGAACTGCCATGTTTCTGGTTAAAACACATCAAGATAACTCCCTGACTCTTAACTTTTCTTCCTCCATAAATTTCTCCTCCTAAATCTTTCCCTCTCTATCTAAGCTGGAAACTATATTTTTTAAGTTAAAGAGCCCACAGACTAAATATGCTTAACATCTAATATTTATGTCTGTTGTGTTAAATTTAAGTGTGCTGACGTATTTGAATTGAAAGAAAGTGAAATCATGTCAATCAAGTGTAATGGTGTTAATTTAGTTGATTTATTTTAAATAAATGATAGTGTCTCTTTGACATATCAAACTAAGTTAACGTCTTTGTCACTTAATGGCTTTGTGTATTTATCCATCATAAAGATCACAGAAATATTGGGTAAACTGAAAAAGAACAGAATCCGTGAATTTACTATTCAATCTGAATAAGTAGATTAATTAAGGATAAAGAGGTCAGTATTAATATTGACCTCCTCATAATTCTTACATCTGGTGGCCTTCGTACGTGGTTCTGAAAGTTTATTGATTTCTGTGGTTTCTCATGAACTGTAACGTCATGTTTGCATAAGTGGATCCAAGTTTTAAACTCTGAGGATAATGATTTTGGCTGGAAGTGTTCAAAGCAGGCAGATTCTGCATGTTTTTATCATTTGAAGCTGTGAGATTATTATTGTTTCAACTCTGTTAGACGCTGTTGGAAGCATTCAGGTGAAGTTTTGTCAGCCGTGGTCTGTGGTGGTTCTGGTCCTGGTTCGGTCCAGTTCACGCAGACTCCTGTACAAAGCTTTGTTTGACCGCCGAGTCAGAAGCCTGAAAGCTAATTTAACATCTACAAGATTGCTGTTGTGGTATTTTACATTTTAGAGCAGGTCAAAGAAGCATATAACTGTTAGAACGGTGTCGGATAGTGGTTCTGAAACCCGAGTTCTGCTCCCTTAAAGTGGACGGAACCGACCTTGACGCGCTCCGAGAGAGTCCGTGTTTGTTCAACAGCTGCAGTGCTGTGTTACTGAGCGTAACTACGTTGGCCTGTCTAGGTGTGTTCGCCGCATGTTTCAGAATTTTGGAAAGTTAATTTGTAGCGTCTGAGTTGTTTTAAGAGTCTATAAAGTTGTGGTCTGTTGTGCGAGCTAACGTTAGAGCTACGTGTCCAAGTACACGTTTGTTTATGAGCTGTGATTGGATGAAACGAGAGCTGTGTGCTGTCAATCACTCAAGTAGCGAACGCTGATTCGCTGTTGTGTGCTGTCAATCACTCGTAGCGAGCGCTGATTCGCTGTAGTGGGAACGCACGCCGTTGCGACAACCCACTTTGTCGTCATTTCCGGTACTTCATTGGTCGAAGGTTAGAAAACTACATTTACCATGGTTGCTTGGGAAAAGGACTACAAGCACTGTGATTGATTGGTTGACGTCACGTATCTGTGTAGCGAGCTCCGCCTCGCTCAGCACAGCAGAGCTGGTGACGCGCTGCGTCGACCCGCCTATTTGTGTCGTCATTTCCTGGTGCACTTTGAGTGACGAACAGTCACGTTCACAAAAAACATCATAAAAAGTCAGCATTTTATGGTGAGTTACCAGCTTTTAATTTTGTTCTGTACACAAACAATAGCTCCTGTTTATTTTAAATAAAATATTTAGAATAACAGAGGTACGGACAAACATTTTTGCTTATTTTAAATACAAAGAATTTAAAATAACAAACAAAAGTACAGTTTTCACTCCAGATAACTAAAAATTTTTTCCTTTCTCTTCCTTTCTCTGACACATCATCTTCCACAGTCGTCCTGTGCACATTTAAACTTTCCTGTTTATTTCAAATAGTGAAAAGTTTAGAATAACGAATACAGAACATCTTTTATTTTGATTTTCACTGAAAATCCAGATAAAAGATGGCAGGCACAGAGGGTGAGACCCCTGACACCTCTGATACAGGGCAGCCTGTGCCACCTCAAGGCCACGACCCGACCAAAGCAGATTGGATCGAATGTGCCTTATTTTCACTCACAGGGCCCATCACAAACTACCATGAAGAGACACAGTTGATGGAGGAAGCAGATGTGGACAGTGCATTAAAAACTGTAACAGCTGGAACCACAACGGCTGAAAAGAAAGCAGACAGAGATAAACGTTTGGCTAAATTAAGCCTTCTGTTAAAGGCCAAGCTAGACTTTGAAACTGCTGTACGCCGGGCTGTCTCTACATCATGTTTAACAGCACAAAGGGAGGTTGCCACTTTACAGCAGGAGGTAAAGAGTTTAACACAGTCGAGTATTGGCAGCGCTGAACAAACGCGTAGTCTCTACGAAGAATGCAGAGTGTTAAAAAGGGATTTTGACCAATCACAAGATGATTTGGAAAAATGTGTGGTGGAGAAGGATACGTATTACCATCAATACAAGTCGCTTCAGGCGGATTGTGGGGAGGCACGAGACGCGCTGGAAAAATGCACGGACACCCTGGAATCATTATCACTACGGTACACAAGGCTGCAAGAAGATTATAGAAAATCACAAGAACAGCACATGATGTTACAACGTGAAAATGATGGGTTAAAAGTCCAACTGAATAGTTGTAAAATAGAGCGTGCATCAGCAATGAACAAACTCTTTGAAGAAGAGAGAAAATGTTTGGGTCTCATGAGTAAACACCTTGAGAACTCACCGCCTCCGCTGCCTCCTCCCATACCTGATGACCTACTCCCTCCTCCACCGCCCCCGCCCATGCCAGATGCACTACTCCCTCCAACACCACCGCGCCGTCCCTTAGGGCCTCTAAAACCGACAATCCCACCGGATGCACCGGTGGGTGGATCTGATAATAACCCACAAATACCTCTATCAATGGCTGAACTACGGAATATGGCGAAAAGCATTCAAACCTTCGCCCCTGGCCCAATGGGCTCACACGAAACCAAGATCTATCTCGAGGACCTTGATTTCCAGCTTCAACGTTTCCCAGAAGCTACAGATGATGATAGAATCTGTCTGTTAAGGTTAACATCGGACAGGACGGTGCATGCTTTTATGAAGCGTCAACGAGAAGCAGTGATGAAAGACTACAGTCTTCTCTGTGCTGCGCTGATAAGGGAGTTTTCTCCTTGCACGGGGCCCGATGGCATCATAACAGCAGCTAACATCAAGCAAGGTAGGAATGAACACCCAAGGTCATATTATGACCGAATATTCCGTGCCTATTTCGGGGACAGATGCGAACCTGAAATGGAGGAGGAGGTAGGGTTTAAGTATATTTTCAGCCAAAACCTCTGCCCTGACATAAGAGAGAAAGTACATGTCAGCGCAAACTATAAACGGAGGTCCATCGAAGACATAAGAGAGTGCGCGATAGATGTTTTTACAGGTCGCACACCAAACAAAACACCCTTTGAAGTGTGTCCTGGTGAAAAGGTCAAATACCAAACGCTAGACCTTGAAGGAGCAAGAGCGCCAGCTCACTCTTTTAAGGAAGCCGAGAATAAGCAAAATTTCCAACCTGACAGACCGCAAAATGAAGGTGTCCGCTGGAACAAAGACCAAAAGGGGTCCAGAGACCCTAAGTGGTACAGGCCGCATCAAGAGGAAGAGCCCCATCAAAAAAGGAGGGCTTTCCAAAAGAAAAAGAAATATGGGTCCCAAGGTGACTCATATGGAAGAGGGCGGTCCCAGAGGGGACCCCCGAGCAATGCGCCAGATCCTGCACCTCAAACTGAACAGTCTGGGGCGAGGAAAAACCCACAGAAGTTCCAGAAAAAAGGCCCTAAACCTCTGTCTTCAGAAGAGATGGAGAACATACGTCGGTTGTTAGAAAGTTTGAAAAAAACAAACAAGGAAAACAAACCTGGTGTGATGTGTAGCACTATCATTGATAGTGACTCAGAACACACAAATAACAGCAATGCCACGATTGCTGACAGTCACCAAGATACTGATGGTCAGGATGCTGACAATCAGGGTATAGACAGTCAACAAGATGTTGACTGTAAACATGACGTCATTGTTACAGAGTCCGAGAGCCCCTCATCAGAAAAAGGGGGGGAAAGCGCACTCACCAAAGACAATGACTCGTCACAGACCGATCACTCAGACCCATGTGTGACTGCACTACCAATACAGGTGAATGAAATTCACACAGACAATGGTAGACGTAACAAACGTCGAAAAAAACCTGATAGGTTCCTGTGTAACATTATCAGGAAGGGGCCCGCTAAGAAGGCTTACCTGTCAATCACTTTAGAAGGGGTCCTCACAGAAGAGGCCCTCCTGGATGGTGGGGCTGACATAACCATTATGTCTCCCACACTGTTGAAGGAGCTAAGGATAGCCGCTAGCGGGGTTGACAGGGAAATACCCCTCAAAGAATGTGCTGTAGTACTACAGGGACTCTCAGAGACGAGTACAACCCTTACAGCTATAGCCATGGTTCATATGCAGATTGGTGAAATGACGCTATACCACCCGGTACACGTGTCCACCGTTGACTCATTCCCATTTTTGGTGGGCCAAGACTTTATAAACCGCTTTGACGCGATTATAGATTATGGCGATCAAACAATGTGGACCAGAGTGAGCCAACCACTGCCGATCGATATGCCTACACATGGTGACACTGACTGTTTTACAGCAGGTACCGCGGAAGGCACAAAGGGGTCCTCCAACGAGAGCACAATCCCGGTAAGTGAACCTTCAGCAACAGGTGAGGCAGAAAAGGCCCAACAAGAGAGCCTCCTCTGCGAGCTGAAACAGTCAGCACTCACTGAACACTACCTACCGCAGGTAGTCAAAGGTGTTGAGATCCAAGGATCCCACACCGATGATGCTGTTTTGTCTCCTTGGACGGAGAAATCAGCGATCAGCCAAGCTTTCTATGGAACCTTGGTTAAAAAACAGTTGGGTCTAGAAATGAACAAAAAGGCTTTCCGCTTTTCGTTGGACCCCAACGATAAACAGGTAATGACCGCAAAAGGGATCATTGACCTGAAACTGATCTGGAACCAACGAGTACTGGATCACCCGTTCCTCGTGGTCCCGAACTTACCACATGCAACCTACATAGGCTCCGACATTTTGGTAAGGTTAGGTGTCCGAGTGGACATCAACAACAATGTACTGTGGTCACTAGACACAGCCACAAAGGACTCTCCTGTGCTAACAACAGAGAACCTTAAGGCTGGACAGACCATTCCAGAGGTCTGTCAGATTGCTAACAGCCATAACACTGCGGTACCACCTCAGGTTATGAACATGCCGGTGATGATTCACATCATGAAAGGACAAGCTATTAGCACAAAACTGGCATACTTTCAACCATCTCCTATGTTTTTCAACTTAGGACTGTCCATGGAGGCCACATTCCAAGTGACCCTCGACTGCAGAACCACGACTGTTGCTGTGTGCAACACAAGCACAGAAGAGGTACTGATCCCAAAAAACACACAGCTAGGATGGTTGATCTCCACTGATTTTCATGATTTTGAGCTAAGCATTCCATTTCTGGGAGGACTCCCAGAGAACTTGATCCCATATCAACACACGGGGCAAGTCTTGTTCACGAAACCAACACAGGCCATAGCTCTTTTCTCCCCCACTGAGTCCGACCAGGACACTGTCCGCAGGTTCGGTTTCAACAAAGGAGACAGTCTATGCCCCCAAACTTACAGTGCACTACCTGTTGACAGGTTTTACGACACTGAAGGGGACTCACTGGAGCTCCCCAAAGAACAAGAATCCCTCTCAGTTGCTTCACAGATTGACCAGGTGGTCGCCCAAGCCGACGCCCTGAAAACTGATGAAGAAAGGGACAAACTTCGCAAAGTTCTTCTAAAATATGAGAAATCATTCTCAACTGACTCGATGGATTGTGGGTTGACCACGCTCCACACAGTGAGCATCCCAACCCCGCCTAATGCTCCCCCTGCATTTGTCAGACAGTACAAGATTCCTCTGGCAGCACATCAACCTATCAGAGAAATCATTAATGACCTGTTAGAAAAAGGTATCATCCGATACTGTAACAGCACTTACTCTGCGCCTTTATGGCCGGTGTTAAAACCTAATGGTAAGTGGAGACTCACTATAGACTACAGAAAGCTGAACAAACAAGTTCCCTTATCCAGATGGCCTATGACGCAACTCCAACAGGAACTGCCCAAGGTCACCAATGGTAAGTACTTCTCGACTCTCGACGTCGCCTCTGGTTTTTGGACCATCCCTGTGCGCGCCGAGGACCAGTACAAACTAGCTTTCACTTTTGGTGGCCGTCAGTACACCTTTAACAGGTGTCCCTTTGGCTACGCTAACTCACCTGCAGAGTTCAACATTTTCTTGAACAAAGCATGTCCAGACGCCCACGAGCGTGGGACACTGATCTACGTGGACGATGTCCTTTTGAGACAGCCAACACTGGACTCACATTTGGCTGAGATCGACCACGTTCTGAATCAGCTGACAACTGCTGGTGCTAAAATATCACTGTCAAAATGCCAATGGTGCAGAACCAAAGTGGACTACGTTGGCCTACTTGTAGGTCCTGACGGAGTACAACCACAGCTGACTCGCACCCAAGGCCTCGACAATCTCAAAGTCCCCACCAATCTCAAAGAACTACAAAGTTTTCTGGGCGTGTGTAACTACTCGAACCAATTCATCGAGAACTATGCGGACCTTGCGAAACCACTGACTGAACTCCTTAAAAAAGACGTACCATTTGTTTGGACTGACAAACAGCAACAGGCAATGGACGCTCTTATAAACAGGATCAAGTCAGCCCCTTGTTTAGTCTACCCAGACTACAACAAAGAGTTTTACTTGGAAGTGGGCTTCTCAGCTCATTGCATAAGTGCAGGTCTGTACCAGATACACGACAGAGACAAACGTGTAGTAGCCTATGCCAGCAAAACGATGGCAGGCCCCGAGTTGAGATTCTCAGACTGTGAGAAAGCTTTACTGACCACAGTGTGGGCAGTTAAACATTTCTCCAGCTACATTGGTGGACAGAAAATCATTGTGGAAACACAACACCAGCCAGTGACCTTTCTTAACAGTGAACGCATCAGAGATGGTGTGGTGACAAACTCACGTGTTGCGACGTGGCTCATGGCGCTTCAGAGTTTTAACCTAGACATACGTTATGGTCAAAACAAGAAGTCTCATCTGGGGATGGACTTGGCAATCTGCCAGAAGTGTACACAAGATGTACCAGCCACCCAGCCGCCGGTTGAGGAAAAAACCCCAGTAACTGAAGACCCGAATCACCACTTCTTTGATGACAATATCTGCAAAGATATGACAACATTGTACGTGGATGGATCTTCATTCCTCCGCGACAAGATCTGCAGAGCAGGTGTTGGAGGGGTCCTCCTCCAAAACCGAGAGCAGATAACTTTCAGCTACAAATTAGGATCTCAGACTTCTCAGTACGCTGAGATTGCAGGAATCCTAATAGCTCTCCAGATGGTAGTAGAACGCTCTATCAAGACGCTAGTCATCTGCACTGACTCTAACTATGCTCGTTTGAGTTTCGCTTGTCACCTCGCTGTGTGGAAACTGAACGGTTTCCTAACAAGCGACAGAAAAGTGGTCAAACACAAAGAGCTTTTCATAGCGTGTGATCACTTGGTGACATCACACGACTTACAGATCTACTGGAAGAAAGTTCCAGGGCATTCTAGAGTCCCAGGCGATGACAAGCACTACAATGACATTGCAGATTCCTTAGCCAAAGAAGGAGCCGACGAAGGTCCTCTATGGTCCTTCGACCCCTCCTGGTTAATCGAGACTCTGCCAACACAACCTTCAGTCAGAGTTATGGCAGTCACACGTGCACAGGCCGCAACCAGACCTGCTGACAACGCAGTCTCTGTACGACCCGCACTGACTGACCCAGACATCATCCAACTACAAAAGTCGGATCCTGCTATCAACTCCATGATACTGTACCTGACTGATCCGAACAA
>JBBPBX010041009.1:0-29078 GCA_038048925.1 Garcialebias charrua
TCACCTAATTAGCTAGTTTGATTCAAAATGGCCGACTCACCTAATTAGCTAGTTTGATTCAAAATGGCCGACTCACCTAATTAGCTAGTTTGATTCAAAATGGCCGACTCACCTAATTAGCTAGTTTGATTCAAAATGGCCGACTCACCTAATTAGCTAGTTTGATTCAAAATGGCCGACTCACCTAATTAGCTAGTTTGATTCAAAATGGCAGACTCACCTAATTAGCTAGTTTGATTCAAAATGGCCGACTCACCTAATTAGCTAGTTTGATTCAAAATGGCCGACTCACCTAATTAGCTAGTTTGATTCAAAATGGCCGACTCACCTAATTAGCTAGTTTCATCCAAAATGGCCGTCTCATCTAATTAGCTTGTGTATTGAACCTGCCTTGTATATTGCCTTGTATATTGAACCAAGATGGCGCCCTGATTCAAAATGGCCGCCTCACCTAATGAGCTTGGTTGATTCAAAATGGCCGCCTCACCTAATTAGCTACTTTGATTCAAAATGGCCGACTCACCTAATTAGCTAGTTTGATTCAAAATGGCCGTCTCACCTAAGTAGCTTGTGTATTGAACCTGCCCTGTATATTGCCTTGTATATTGAACCAAGATGGCGCCCTGATTCAAAATGGCCGCCTCACCTAATGAGCTTGGTTGATTCAAAATGGCCACCTCAACTAATTATCTAATTTCATCCAAAATGGCCGCCTCATCTAATTAGCTTGTGTATTGAACCTACCTTGTATATTGCCTTGTATATTGAACCAAGATGGCGCCCTGATTCAAAATGGCCGCCTCACCTAATGAGCTTGGTTGATTCAAAATGGCCGACTCACCTAATTAGCTAGTTCTATTCAAAATGGCCGACTCACCTAACTAGCTTGTGTATTGAACCTGCCTTGTATATTGCCTTGTATATTGAACCAAAATGGCGCCCTGATTCAAAATGGCCGCCTCACCTAATGAGCTTGGTTGATTCAAAATGGCCGCCTCACCTAATTAGCTACTTTGATTCAAAATGGCCGACTCACCTAATTAGCTAGTTTGATTCAAAATGGCCGTCTCACCTAAGTAGCTTGTGTATTGAACCTGCCCTGTATATTGCCTTGTATATTGAACCAAGATGGCGCCCTGATTCAAAATGGCCGCCTCACCTAATGAGCTTGGTTGATTCAAAATGGCCACCTCAACTAATTATCTAATTTCATCCAAAATGGCCGCCTCATCTAATTAGCTTGTGTATTGAACCTACCTTGTATATTGCCTTGTATATTGAACCAAGATGGCGCCCTGATTCAAAATGGCCGCCTCACCTAATGAGCTTGGTTGATTCAAAATGGCCGACTCACCTAATTAGCTAGTTCTATTCAAAATGGCCGACTCACCTAACTAGCTTGTGTATTGAACCTGCCTTGTATATTGCCTTGTATATTGAACCAAAATGGCGCCCTATGTAACTCAGTTTCTCTGAAAAGTTAAGTCCCATTCATTTCCTATGGGAAATTTACGATTTTTGTTAGCAAAATATTTCGCGATGGTAACTCCGATTGCTTAGAAAAGTAATAGCACACATCTCGGAGTCGGGCCGGTCGTTTTGATATAACTTATGTGGGGGTGCACGTTACGGTACGAGCCGCATTAATGTTGATGGATGAATAATAAATAAATAAATAAAGAAACCCTTATTGGGTGGATAACAATAGGTTGCTTCCAAGCATTTACAATGCATTGGCAGCCCCCAACTAGAAAGTTCCGGAGAAACTTCGACGGGGGCTGCCAGCTGGTGCCGGAATTTTATTCCGTGCCGTACAGGCTGTTCCCGATTTAAAATGTTAATTTGAAGGTAGAAAGTGTTTGGGATCATCCAAAGCTACCACTATACCAAGTTTCACATTAATATATCCAAAAATGACTGAGATATATTCAATTTCTGTGTTTTGTAAGGTAGCTGTGGCAGCCATCTTGAATCAAAATGGCTCCAAATGTTAATCAGTTCAAGAGAAACATCTGATAAATACATTCTGTGAGTTTCAAACAAATCCGACAGTGATTATAATGTCATCAGGCTCTAAATCATGTGACTTGACAGCAGCAGTTTGTGTAAGGAGTGTTCTCCCATTCATTTCCAATGGGGAAATATGGCAACTTCGTTAGCAAAATACATCGCCATGGTAACTCCGATTGCCAATAAAAGTAATAGCACACATCACAGGGCCGAGACGATCGTTTTGATATAACATTTGTGGGGGTACACTTTGTGGTTCGGGCCGCATTAAAGTTGAAAGAAGAGCAAGTTAGCTGAAACACAGGATAGTAAAAGTAACACTAGAAAGTTCCGGAGAAACTTCGACGGGGGCTGCCAGCTGGTGCCGGAATTTTTATTCTGTGCCGTACAAGCTGTTGCCGATTTAAAATGTTAATTTGAAGGTAGAAAGTGTTTGGGATCATCCAAAGCTACCACTATACCAAGTTTCACATTAATATATCCAAAAATGACTGAGATATATTCAATTTCTGTGTTTTGTGAGGTAGCTGTGGCAGCCATCTTGAATCAAAATGGCTCCAAATGTTAATCAGTTCAAGAGAAACATCTGATAAATACATTCTGTGAGTTTCAAACAAATCCGACAGTGATTATAATTTCATCAGGCTCTAAATCATGTGACTTGACAGCAGCAGTTTGTGTAAGGAGTGTTCTCCCATTCATTTCCAATGGGGAAATATGGCAACTTTGTTAGCAAAATACATCGCCATGGTAACTCCGATTGCCAATAAAAGTAATAGCACACATCGCGGGGCTAAGACGATCGTTTTGATATAACATTTGTGGGGGTACACATTGTGGTTCGGGCCGCATTAAAGTTGAAAGAAGAGCAAGTTAGCTGAAACACAGGAGAGTAAAAGTAACACTAGAAAGTTCCTGAAGAAACTTCGACGGGGGCTGCCAGGCTACTGCCCGTAAGTAGCCATCCTGAATCCTAATGGCTCTAAATGTTCATAGCACACATCACAGAGCTAAATTAAAATCTTGAAATGATAGTGAAAGGTGTTTGGGTTCACTTTCAGCTAACATTACACCAAATTTCAGCTAAATAGCATTAAAAATGGCCGAATTATGGTGTTTTTTATCTTTTCGATAAGGCGGCCATCTTGGAATTTTTAATTTTCAATCAGGGTTTATTAGAGCTCATTCTCAGCTACTAAGTTGCCAACTTTTGTCTCAATAGCTCTAAAAATGGCCGAGTTATGGCATTTTTTTTCTTTTAGCTATGGCGGCCATCTTGGATTTTTATTTTTGTTTTTTTGTACGTGATAGAGAATGTCGTCAGCTACAACATCACCAAATTTCAGCTCTCTATGTATAAAGATGGCCGAGTTATGGCATTTTTTCTTTTTTAGCTATGGCGGCCATCTTGGATTTTTATTTTTGGTTTCGGTACGTGATAGAGGATGTCTTCAGCTACAACCTCACCAAATTTCAGCTTTCTATGTATAAAGATGGCCGAGTTAAAGCCATTTGAATGTAGCTATGGCGGCCATCTTGGATTTTCATTTTTGGTTTCCGTACGTGATAGAGGATGTCTTCAGCTACAACCTCACCAAATTTCAGCTTTCTATGTATAAAGATGGCCGAGTTATAGCCATTTGAAAGTAGCTATGGCGGCCATCTTGGATTTTTGATTTTGATATGGAATATGATAGGAAACATTGTCAGCTATCACCATACCAAGTTTCAGCTCAATATCACTAAAATTGACCATTTTACAGTATTTTGACTTTTTTGCGTTGTCGGCCATCTTGGAAATTGGATTTTCAATTGAAATTTATTAGGGATCATTGTCAGCTACCCATTTGCCAAATATAAGTTCCATATATCCATCAAAATGGCCGCTTCACCTAATTTGCTTGTTCAAATGGCCGCTTCACCTAATTTGCTTGTTTAATTCAAAATGGCCGACTCACCTAATTAGTTGGTTTGATTCAAAATGGCCGACTCACCTAATTAGCTGGTTTGATTCAAAATGGCCGACTCACCTAATTAGCTGGTTTGATTCAAAATGGCCGACTCACCTAATTAGCTGGTTTGATTCAAAATGGCCGACTCACCTAATTAGCTGGTTTGATTCAAAATGGCCGACTCACCTAATTAGCTGGTTTGATTCAAAATGGCCGACTCACCTAATTAGCTGGTTTGATTCAAAATGGCCGACTCACCTAATTAGCTAGTTTGATTCAAAATGGCCGACTCACCTAATTAGCTAGTTTGATTCAAAATGGCCGACTCACCTAATTAGCTAGTTTGATTCAAAATGGCCGACTCACCTAATTAGCTAGTTTGATTCAAAATGGCCGACTCACCTAATTAGCTAGTTTGATTCAAAATGGCCGACTCACCTAATTAGCTAGTTTGATTCAAAATGGCCGACTCACCTAATTAGCTAGTTTGATTCAAAATGGCCGACTCACCTAATTAGCTAGTTTGATTCAAAATGGCCGACTCACCTAATTAGCTAGTTTGATTCAAAATGGCCGACTCACCTAATTAGCTAGTTTGATTCAAAATGGCCGACTCACCTAATTAGCTAGTTTGATTCAAAATGGCCGACTCACCTAATTAGCTAGTTTCATTCAAAATGGCCGACTCACCTAATAAGCTAGTTTCATTCAAAATGGCAGACTCACCTAATTAGCTAATTTGATTCAAAATGGCCGACTCAACTAATTAGCTAGTTTGATTCAAAATGGCCGATTCACCTAATTAGCTAGTTTGATTCAAAATGGCCGACTCACCTAATTAGCTAGTTTGATTCAAAATGGCCGACTCACTTAATTAGCTAGTTTGATTCAAAATGGCAGACTCACCTAATTAGCTAGTTTGATTCAAAATGGCCGACTCACCTAATTATCTTGTTTGATTCAAAATGGCCGACTCACCTAATTAGCTAGTTTGATTCAAAATGGCCGACTCACCTAATTAGCTAGTTTCATCCAAAATGGCCGTCTCATCTAATTAGCTTGTGTATTGAACCTACCTTGTATATTGCCTTGTATATTGAACCAAGATGGCGCCCTGATTCAAAATGGCCGCCTCACCTAATGAGCTTGGTTGATTCAAAATGGCCGCCTCACCTAATTAGCTACTTTGATTCAAAATGGCCGACTCACCTAATTAGCTAGTTTGATTCAAAATGGCCGTCTCACCTAAGTAGCTTGTGTATTGAACCTGCCCTGTATATTGCCTTGTATATTGAACCAAGATGGCGCCCTGATTCAAAATGGCCGCCTCACCTAATGAGCTTGGTTGATTCAAAATGGCCACCTCAACTAATTATCTAATTTCATCCAAAATGGCCGCCTCATCTAATTAGCTTGTGTATTGAACCTACCTTGTATATTGCCTTGTATATTGAACCAAGATGGCGCCCTGATTCAAAATGGCCGCCTCACCTAATGAGCTTGGTTGATTCAAAATGGCCGACTCACCTAATTAGCTAGTTCTATTCAAAATGGCCGACTCACCTAACTAGCTTGTGTATTGAACCTGCCTTGTATATTGCCTTGTATATTGAACCAAAATGGCGCCCTATGTAACTCAGTTTCTCTGAAAAGTTAAGTCCCATTCATTTCCTATGGGAAATTTACGATTTTTGTTAGCAAAATATTTCGCGATGGTAACTCCGATTGCTTAGAAAAGTAATAGCACACATCTCGGAGTCGGGCCGGTCGTTTTGATATAACTTTTGTGGGGGTACACCTTACGGTACGAGCCGCATTAACGGAGACGGAAGAATAATAAATAAAAAAAAAAATAAAGAAACCCTTATTGGGAGGAGAACAATAGGTTGCTGCTTAATGCATTTACAATGCATTTGGCAGCCCCCAACTAGAAAGTTCCTGGAGAAACTTCGACGGGGACTGCCAGGCTGGTGCCGGAAAACACCAGGACCATGCTAGGCTAACACCTTATTTTCCAACCAAACTTACACAGGTGACTCAACTGACCTCGGTGATCAAGGTACTGGCGTTATCTCACATGCTAACGGGTGATACTAATGCTAAGCTAACTAGCATGCTAGGCTAACACCTTATTTTCCAACCAAACTTACACAGGTGACTCAACAGACCACGCTGAACAAGTTTCTGGTGTTATCTCACATGCTAACGGGTGATGCTAATGCTAAGCTAACTAGCATGCTAGGCTAACACCTTATTTTCCAACCAAACTTACACAGGTGACTCAACAGACCACGCTGAACAAGTTTCTGGTGTTATCTCACATGCTAACGGGTGATGCTAATGCTAAGCTAACTAGCATGCTAGGCTAACACCTTATTTTCCAACCAAACTTACACAGGTGACTCAACAGACCACGCTGAACAAGTTTCTGGTGTTATCTCACATGCTAACGGGTGAAGCTAATGCTAAGCTAACTAGCATGCTAGGCTAACACCTTATTTTCCAACCAAACTTACACAGGTGACTCAACAGACCACGCTGAACAAGTTTCTGGTGTTATCTCACATGCTAACGGGTGAAGCTAATGCTAAGCTAACTAGCATGCTAGGCTAACACCTTATTTTCCAACCAAACTTACACAGGTGACTCAACAGACCACGCTGAACAAGTTTCTGGTGTTATCTCACATGCTAACGGGTGAAGCTAATGCTAAGCTAACTAGCATGCTAGGCTAACACCTTATTTTCCAACCAAACTTACACAGGTGACTCAACAGACCACGCTGAACAAGTTTCTGGTGTTATCTCACATGCTAACGGGTGAAGCTAATGCTAAGCTAACTAGCATGCTAGGCTAACACCTTATTTTCCAACCAAACTTACACAGGTGACTCAACAGACCACGCTGAACAAGTTTCTGGTGTTATCTCACATGCTAACGGGTGAAGCTAATGCTAAGCTAACTAGCATGCTAGGCTAACACCTTATTTTCCAACCAAACTTACACAGGTGACTCAACAGACCACGCTGAACAAGTTTCTGGTGTTATCTCACATGCTAACGGGTGAAGCTAATGCTAAGCTAACTAGCATGCTAGGCTAACACCTTATTTTCCAACCAAACTTACACAGGTGACTCAACAGACCACGCTGAACAAGTTTCTGGTGTTATCTCACATGCTAACGGGTGAAGCTAATGCTAAGCTAACTAGCATGCTAGGCTAACACCTTATTTTCCAACCAAACTTACACAGGTGACTCAACAGACCACGCTGAACAAGTTTCTGGTGTTATCTCACATGCTAACGGGTGAAGCTAATGCTAAGCTAACTAGCATGCTAGGCTAACACCTTATTTTCCAACCAAACTTACACAGGTGACTCAACAGACCACGCTGAACAAGTTTCTGGTGTTATCTCACATGCTAACGGGTGAAGCTAATGCTAAGCTAACTAGCATGCTAGGCTAACACCTTATTTTCCAACCAAACTTACACAGGTGACTCAACAGACCACGCTGAACAAGTTTCTGGTGTTATCTCACATGCTAACGGGTGAAGCTAATGCTAAGCTAACTAGCATGCTAGGCTAACACCTTATTTTCCAACCAAACTTACACAGGTGACTCAACAGACCACGCTGAACAAGTTTCTGGTGTTATCTCACATGCTAACGGGTGAAGCTAATGCTAAGCTAACTAGCATGCTAGGCTAACACCTTATTTTCCAACCAAACTTACACAGGTGACTCAACAGACCACGCTGAACAAGTTTCTGGTGTTATCTCACATGCTAACGGGTGAAGCTAATGCTAAGCTATGGCCGACTCATCTAATTAGCTAGTTTGATTCAAAATGGCCGACTCACCTAATTAGCTAGTTTGATTCAAAATGGCCGACTCACCTAATTAACTAGTTTGATTCAAAATGGCCGACTCAAATAATAACCTAGTTGGATTCAAAATGGCCGACTCAAATAATAACCTAGTTGGATTCAAAATGGCCGACTCACCTAATTAGCTAGTTTGATTCAAAATGGCCGACTCACCTATTTAGCTAGTTTGATTCAAAATGGCCGACTCACCTAATTAGCTAGTTTGATTCAAAATGGCCGACTCACCTAATTAGACAGTTTGATTCAAAATGGCCGACTCACCTAATTAGCTAGTTTGATTCAAAATGGCCGACTCACCTAATTAGCTAGTTTGATTCAAAATGGCCGACTCACCTAATTAGCTAGTTTGATTCAAAATGGCCGACTCACCTAATTAGCTAGTTTGATTCAAAATGGCCGACTCACCTAATTAGCTAGTTTGATTCAAAATGGCCGACTCACCTAATTAGCTAGTTTGATTCAAAATGGCCGACTCACCTAATTAGACAGTTTGAATCAAAATGGCCGACTCACCTAATTAGCTAGTTTGATTCAAAATGGCCGACTCACCTAATTAGACAGTTTGATTCAAAATGGCCGACTCACCTAATTAGCTAGTTTGATTCAAAATGGCCGACTCACCTAATTAGCTAGTTTGATTCAAAATGGCCGACTCACCTAATTAGCTAGTTTGATTCAAAATGGCCGACTCACCTAATTAGCTAGTTTGATTCAAAATGGCCGACTCACCTAATTAGCTAGTTTCATTCAAAATGGCCGACTCACCTAATAAGCTAGTTTCATTCAAAATGGCAGACTCACCTAATTAGCTAATTTGATTCAAAATGGCCGACTCAACTAATTAGCTAGTTTGATTCAAAATGGCCGATTCACCTAATTAGCTAGTTTGATTCAAAATGGCCGACTCACCTAATTAGCTAGTTTGATTCAAAATGGCCGACTCACTTAATTAGCTAGTTTGATTCAAAATGTCAGACTCACCTAATTAGCTAGTTTGATTCAAAATGGCCGACTCACCTAATTATCTTGTTTGATTCAAAATGGCCGACTCACCTAATTAGCTAGTTTGATTCAAAATGGCCGACTCACCTAATTAGCTAGTTTCATCCAAAATGGCCGTCTCATCTAATTAGCTTGTGTATTGAACCTGCCTTGTATATTGCCTTGTATATTGAACCAAGATGGCGCCCTGATTCAAAATGGCCGCCTCACCTAATGAGCTTGGTTGATTCAAAATGGCCGCCTCACCTAATTAACTACTTTGATTCAAAATGGCCGACTCACCTAATTAGCTAGTTTGATTCAAAATGGCCGTCTCACCTAAGTAGCTTGTGTATTGAACCTGCCCTGTATATTGCCTTGTATATTGAACCAAGATGGCGCCCTGATTCAAAATGGCCGCCTCACCTAATGAGCTTGGTTGATTCAAAATGGCCGACTCACCTAATTAGCTAGTTCTATTCAAAATGGCCGACTCACCTAACTAGCTTGTGTATTGAACCTGCCTTGTATATTGCCTTGTATATTGAACCAAAATGGCGCCCTATGTAACTCAGTTTCTCTGAAAAGTTAAGTCCCATTCATTTCCTATGGGAAATTTACGATTTTTGTTAGCAAAATATTTCGCGATGGTAACTCCGATTGCTTAGAAAAGTAATAGCACACATCTCGGAGTCGGGCCGGTCGTTTTGATATAACTTATGTGGGGGTGCACGTTACGGTACGAGCCGCATTAATGTTGACGGAATAATAATAAATAATAAATAAAAAATAAAGAAACCCTTATTGGTAGGATAACAATAGGTTGCTTCCAAGCATTTACAATGCATTGGCAGCCCCCAACTAGAAAGTTCCTGGAGAAACTTCGACGGGGGCTGCCAGGCTACCGCCCGCTAGCAGCCATCCTGAATACAAATGGCTCCAAATGTTCATAGCATACATCACAGAGCTAAATTAAAGTCTTGAAATGATAGTAAAAGGTGTTTGGGTTCACTTTCAGCTAACATTACACCAAATTTCAGCTAAATAGCATTAAAAATGGCCGAATTATGGTGTTTTTTATCTTTTAGATAAGGCGGCCATCTTGGATTTTTTAATTTTTAATCAGGGTTTATTAGAGCTCATTCTCAGCTACTAAGTTGCCAAGTTTTGTCTCAATAGCTCTAAAAATGGCCGAGTTATGGCATTTTTTGTCATTTAGCTATGGCGGCCATCTTGGATTTTTATTTTTGTTTTTTGTACGTGATAGAGAATGTCGTCAGCTACAACATCACCAAATTTCAGCTCTCTATGTATAAAGATGGCCGAGTTATGACATTTTTTCTTCTTAGCTATGGCGGCCATCTTGGATTTTTATTTTTGGTTTTGGTACGTGATAGAGGATGTCTTCAGCTACAATCTCACCAAATTTCAGCTCTCTATGTATAAAGATGGTCGAGTTAAAGCCATTTGAATGTAGCTATGGCGGCCATCTTGGATTTTTATTTTTGGTTTCCGTACGTGATAGAGGATGTCTTCAGCTACACCCTCACCAAATTTCAGCTCTCTATGTATAAAGATGGCCGAGTTATAGCCATTTGAAAGTAGCTATGGCGGCCATCTTGGATTTTTGATTTTGATATGGAATATGATAGGAAACATTGTCAGCTATCACCATACCAAGTTTCAGCTCAATATCACTAAAATTGACCATTTTACAGTATTTTGACTTTTTTGCGTTGTCGGCCATCTTGGAAATTGGATTTTCAATTGAAATTTATTAGGGATCATTGTTAGCTACCCATTTGCCAAATATAAGTTCCATATCTCCATCAAAATGGCCGCTTCACCTAATTTGCTTGTTCAAATGGCCTATTCACCTAATTTGCTTGTTTGATTCAAAATGGCCGACTCACCTAATTAGCTGGTTTGATTCAAAATGGTCGACTCACCTAATGAGCATGTTTGATTCAAAATGGCCGACTCACCTAATGAGCATGTTTGATTCAAAATGGCCTCCTCACCAAATGAGCTTGTTTGATCCAAAATGGCCGACTCACCTAATCAGCTAGTTTGATTCAAAATGGCCACCTCACCTAATGAGCTTGTTTGATTCAAAATGGCCGACTCACCTAATCAGCTAGTTTGATTCAAAATGGCCGACTCACCTAATTAGGTAGTTTGATTCAAAATGGCCGACTCACCTAATTAGCTATTTTGATTCAAAATGGCCGACTCATCTAATCAGCTAGTTTGATTCAAAATGGCCGACTCACCTAATTAGTTGGTTTGATTCAAAATGGCCGACTCACCTAAGTAGATTGTTTGATTCAAAATGGCCGACTTACCTAATTAACTAGTTTGATTCAAAATGGCCGACTCACCTAATTAGTTGGTTTGATTCAAAATGGCCGACTCACCTAATTAGCTTGTTTGATCCAAAATGGCCGACTCACCTAATGAGATAGTTTGATTCAAAATGGCCGACTCACCTAATAAGCTTGTTTGATTCAAAATGGCCGACTCACCTGATGAGCCTGTTTGATTCAAAATGGCCACTTCACCTAATGAGTTTGTTTGATTCAAAATGGCCGACTCACCTAATGAGCTTGATTGATTCAAAATGGCCGACTCACCTAATGAGCTTGTTTGATTCAAAATGGCCGACTCACCTAATGAGCTTGTTTGATTCAAAATGGCCGACTCACCTAATTAGCTGGTTTGATTCAAAATGGCCGACTCACCTAATTAGCTGGTTTGATTCAAAATGGCCGACTCACCTAATTAGCTGGTTTGATTCAAAATGGCCGACTCACCTAATTAGTTGGTTTGATTCAAAATGGCCGACTCACCTAATTAGCTGGTTTGATTCAAAATGGCCGACTCACCTAAGTAGATTGTTTGATTCAAAATGGCCGACTTACCTAATTAACTAGTTTGATTCAAAATGGCCGACTCACCTAATTAGTTGGTTTGATTCAAAATGGCCGACTCACCTAATTAGCTGGTTTGATTCAAAATGGCCGACTCACCTAATTAGCTAGTTTGATTCAAAATGGCCGACTCACCTAATTAGCTAGTTTGATTCAAAATGGCCGACTCACCTAATTAGCTAGTTTGATTCAAAATGGCCGACTCACCTAATTAGCTAGTTTGATTCAAAATGGCCGACTCACCTAATTAGCTAGTTTGATTCAAAATGGCCGACTCACCTAATTAGCTAGTTTGATTCAAAATGGCCGACTCACCTAATTAGCTAGTTTGATTCAAAATGGCCGACTCACCTAATTAGCTAGTTTGATTCAAAATGGCCGACTCACCTAATTAGCTAGTTTGATTCAAAATGGCCGACTCACCTAATTAGCTAGTTTGATTCAAAATGGCAGACTCACCTAATTAGCTAGTTTGATTCAAAATGGCCGACTCACCTAATTAGCTAGTTTGATTCAAAATGGCCGACTCACCTAATTAGCTAGTTTGATTCAAAATGGCCGACTCACCTAATTAGCTAGTTTGATTCAAAATGGCCGACTCACCTAATTAGCTAGTTTGATTCAAAATGACCGACTCACCTAATTAGCTAGTTTGATTCAAAATGGCCGACTCACCTAATTAGCTAGTTTGATTCAAAATGGCCGAGTCACCTAATTAGCTAGTTTGATTCAAAATGGCCAACTCACCTAATGAGCTTGTGTATTGAACCTGCCTTATATATTGGCCGACACAACTAAGTAGCTAGTTTGATTCAAAATGGCTGACTCACTTAATTATGTTGTTTGATTCAAAATGGCCGACTCACCTAATTAGTTAGTTTGATTCAAAATGGCCGTCTCACCTAATTAGCTAGTTTGATTCAAAATGGTAGACTCACCTAATTAGCTAGTTTGATTCAAAATGGCAGACTCACCTAATTCTCTTGTTTGATTCAAAATGGCCGACTCACCTAACTAGCTAGTTTGGTTCAAAATGGCTGACTCATCTAATTAGCTAGTTAGATTCAAAATGGCCGACTCACCTAATGAGCTTGTGTATTGAACCTGCCTTGTATATTGCCTTGTATATCGAACAAAGATGGCGCCCTGATTCAAAATGGCCGCCTCACCTAATGAGCTTGGTTGATTCAAAATGGCCGCCTTACCTAATGAGCTTGTTTGATCCAAAATGGCCGTCTCACCTAACTAGCTTGTGTATTGAACCTACCTTGTATATTGCCTTGTATATTGAACCAAGATGGCGCCCTGATTCAAAATGGCCGCCTCACCTAATGAGCTTGGTTGATCCAAAATGGCCGCCTCTCCTAATGAGCTGGTTTGATCCAAAATGGTCGCCTCACCTAACTAGCTTGTGTATTGAACCTGACTTGTATATTGCGTTGTATATTGAACCAAGATGGCGTCCTGATTCAAAATGGCCGCCTTACCTAATGAGCTTGGTTGATCCAAAATGGCCGCCTCTCCTAATGAGCTGGTTTGATCCAAAATGGCCGCCTCACCTAACTAGCTTGTGTATTGAACCTACCTTGTATATTGCCTTGTATATTGAACCAAGATGGCGCCCTGATTCAAAATGGCCGCCTCACCTAATGAGCTTGGTTGATTCAAAATGGCCGCCTCACCTAATTAGCTACTTTGATTCAAAATGGCCGACTCACCTAATTAGCTAGTTTGATTCAAAATGGCCGACTCACCTAATTAGCTAGTTTGATTCAAAATGGCCGACTCACCTAATTAGCTAGTTTGATTCAAAATGGCCGACTCACCTAATTAGCTAGTTTGATTCAAAATGGCCGACTCACTTAATGAGCTAGTTTGATTCAAAATGGCCGACTCACTTAATGAGCTAGTTTGATTCAAAATGGCCGACTCACCTAATTAGCTAGTTTGATTCAAAATGGCCGACTCACCTAATTAGCTAGTTTGATTCAAAATGGCCGACTCACTTAATTAGCTAGTTTGATTCAAAATGGCCGACTCACCTAATTAGCTAGTTTGATTCAAAATGGCCGACTCACCTAATTAGCTAGTTTGATTCAAAATGGCCGACTCACCTAATTAGCTAGTTTGATTCAAAATGGCCGACTCACCTAATGAGCTAGTTTGATTCAAAATGGCCGACTCACCTAATTAGCTAGTTTGATTCAAAATGGCCGACTCACCTAATTAGCTAGTTTGATTCAAAATGGCCGACTCACCTAATTAGCTAGTTTGATTCAAAATGGCCGACTCACCTAATGAGCTAGTTTGATTCAAAATGGCCGACTCACCTAATGAGCTAGTTTGATTCAAAATGGCCGACTCACCTAATGAGCTAGTTTGATTCAAAATGGCCGACTCACCTAATGAGCTAGTTTGATTCAAAATGGCCGACTCACCTAATGAGCTAGTTTGATTCAAAATGGCCGACTCACCTAATTAGCTAGTTTGATTCAAAATGGCCGACTCACCTAATTAGCTAGTTTGATTCAAAATGGCCGACTCACCTAATTAGCTAGTTTGATTCAAAATGGCCGACTCACCTAATTAGCTAGTTTGATTCAAAATGGCCGACTCACCTAATTAGCTAGTTTGATTCAAAATGGCCGACTCACCTAATTAGCTAGTTTGATTCAAAATGGCCGACTCACCTAATTAGCTAGTTTGATTCAAAATGGCCGACTCACCTAATTAGCTAGTTTGATTCAAAATGGCCGACTCACCTAATGAGCTAGTTTGATTCAAAATGGCCGACTCACTTAATGAGCTAGTTTGATTCAAAATGGCCGACTCACCTAATTAGCTAGATTGATTCAAAATGGCCGACTCACCTAATTAGCTAGTTTGATTCAAAATGGCCGACTCACTTAATTAGCTAGTTTGATTCAAAATGGCCGACTCACCTAATTAGCTAGTTTGATTCAAAATGGCCGACTCACCTAATTAGCTAGTTTGATTCAAAATGGCCGACTCACCTAATTAGCTAGTTTGATTCAAAATGGCCGACTCACCTAATTAGCTAGTTTGATTCAAAATGGCCGACTCACCTAATTAGCTAGTTTGATTCAAAATGGCCGACTCACCTAATTAGCTAGTTTGATTCAAAATGGCCGACTCACCTAATTAGCTAGTTTGATTCAAAATGGCCGACTCACCTAATTAGCTAGTTTGATTCAAAATGGCCGACTCACCTAATTAGCTAGTTTGATTCAAAATGGCCGACTCACCTAATTAGCTAGTTTGATTCAAAATGGCCGACTCACCTAATTAGCTAGTTTGATTCAAAATGGCCGACTCACCTAATTAGCTAGTTTGATTCAAAATGGCCGACTCACCTAATTAGCTAGTTTGATTCAAAATGGCCGACTCACCTAATTAGCTAGTTTGATTCAAAATGGCCGACTCACCTAATTAGCTAGTTTGATTCAAAATGGCCGACTCACCTAATTAGCTAGTTTGATTCAAAATGGCCGACTCACCTAATTAGCTAGTTTCATTCAAAATGGCCGACTCACCTAATAAGCTAGTTTCATTCAAAATGGCAGACTCACCTAATTAGCTAATTTGATTCAAAATGGCCGACTCAACTAATTAGCTAGTTTGATTCAAAATGGCCGATTCACCTAATTAGCTAGTTTGATTCAAAATGGCCGACTCACCTAATTAGCTAGTTTGATTCAAAATGGCCGACTCACCTAATTAGCTAGTTTGATTCAAAATGGCAGACTCACCTAATTAGCTAGTTTGATTCAAAATGGCCGACTCACCTAATTATCTTGTTTGATTCAAAATGGCCGACTCACCTAATTAGCTAGTTTGATTCAAAATGGCCGACTCACCTAATTAGCTAGTTTCATCCAAAATGGCCGTCTCATCTAATTAGCTTGTGTATTGAACCTGCCTTGTATATTGCCTTGTATATTGAACCAAGATGGCGCCCTGATTCAAAATGGCCGCCTCACCTAATGAGCTTGGTTGATTCAAAATGGCCGCCTCACCTAATTAGCTACTTTGATTCAAAATGGCCGACTCACCTAATTAGCTAGTTTGATTCAAAATGGCCGTCTCACCTAAGTAGCTTGTGTATTGAACCTGCCCTGTATATTGCCTTGTATATTGAACCAAGATGGCGCCCTGATTCAAAATGGCCGCCTCACCTAATGAGCTTGGTTGATTCAAAATGGCCGACTCACCTAATTAGCTAGTTCTATTCAAAATGGCCGACTCACCTAACTAGCTTGTGTATTGAA
The DNA here is from genome assembly GCA_038048925.1 of Garcialebias charrua. Lineage (NCBI taxonomy): Eukaryota > Metazoa > Chordata > Actinopteri > Cyprinodontiformes > Rivulidae > Garcialebias > Garcialebias charrua. Next base: position 16,053 of record JBBPBX010041009.1, read on the forward strand.
CCTGCCTTGTATATTGCCTTGTATATTGAACCAAAATGGCGCCCTATGTAACTCAGTTTCTCTGAAAAGTTAAGTCCCATTCATTTCCTATGGGAAATTTACGATTTTTGTTAGCAAAATATTTCGCGATGGTAACTCCGATTGCTTAGAAAAGTAATAGCACACATCTCGGAGTCGGGCCGGTCGTTTTGATATAACTTTTGTGGGGGTGCACGTTACGGTACGAGCCGCATTAACGGAGACGGAAGAATAATAAATAAATAAACTAGAAAGTTCCTGGAGAAACTTTGACGGGGGCTGCCAGGCTGGTGCCGGAAAACACCAGGACCATGCTAGGCTAACACCCTAATTTCCAACCAAACTTACACAGCTGACTCAACAGACCACGCTGAACAAGTTTCTGGTGTTATCTCACATGCTAACGGGTGATGCTAATGCTAAGCTAACTAGCATGCTAGGCTAACACCTTATTTTCCAACCAAACTTACACAGGTGACTCAACAGACCACGCTGAACAAGTTTCTGGTGTTATCTCACATGCTAACGGGTGATGCTAATGCTAAGCTAACTAGCATGCTAGGCTAACACCTTATTTTCCAACCAAACTTACACAGGTGACTCAACAGACCACGCTGAACAAGTTTCTGGTGTTATCTCACATGCTAACGGGTGATGCTAATGCTAAGCTAACTAGCATGCTAGGCTAACACCTTATTTTCCAACCAAACTTACACAGGTGACTCAACAGACCACGCTGAACAAGTTTCTGGTGTTATCTCACATGCTAACGGGTGATGCTAATGCTAAGCTAACTAGCATGCTAGGCTAACACCTTATTTTCCAACCAAACTTACACAGGTGACTCAACAGACCACGCTGAACAAGTTTCTGGTGTTATCTCACATGCTAACGGGTGATGCTAATGCTAAGCTAACTAGCATGCTAGGCTAACACCTTATTTTCCAACCAAACTTACACAGGTGACTCAACAGACCACGCTGAACAAGTTTCTGGTGTTATCTCACATGCTAACGGGTGATGCTAATGCTAAGCTAACTAGCATGCTAGGCTAACACCTTATTTTCCAACCAAACTTACACAGGTGACTCAACAGACCACGCTGAACAAGTTTCTGGTGTTATCTCACATGCTAACGGGTGAAGCTAATGCTAAGCTAACTAGCATGCTAGGCTAACACCTTATTTTCCAACCAAACTTACACAGGTGACTCAACAGACCACGCTGAACAAGTTTCTGGTGTTATCTCACATGCTAACGGGTGAAGCTAATGCTAAGCTAACTAGCATGCTAGGCTAACACCTTATTTTCCAACCAAACTTACACAGGTGACTCAACAGACCACGCTGAACAAGTTTCTGGTGTTATCTCACATGCTAACGGGTGAAGCTAATGCTAAGCTAACTAGCATGCTAGGCTAACACCTTATTTTTCAACCAAACTTACACAGGTGACTCAACAGACCACGCTGAACAAGTTTCTGGTGTTATCTCACATGCTAACGGGTGAAGCTAATGCTAAGCTAACTAGCATGCTAGGCTAACACCTTATTTTCCAACCAAACTTACACAGGTGACTCAACAGACCACGCTGAACAAGTTTCTGGTGTTATCTCACATGCTAACGGGTGAAGCTAATGCTAAGCTAACTAGCATGCTAGGCTAACACCTTATTTTTCAACCAAACTTACACAGGTGACTCAACAGACCACGCTGAACAAGTTTCTGGTGTTATCTCACATGCTAACGGGTGAAGCTAATGCTAAGCTAACTAGCATGCTAGGCTAACACCTTATTTTCCAACCAAACTTACACAGGTGACTCAACAGACCACGCTGAACAAGTTTCTGGTGTTATCTCACATGCTAACGGGTGAAGCTAATGCTAAGCTAACTAGCATGCTAGGCTAACACCTTATTTTCCAACCAAACTTACACAGGTGACTCAACAGACCACGCTGAACAAGTTTCTGGTGTTATCTCACATGCTAACGGGTGAAGCTAATGCTAAGCTAACTAGCATGCTAGGCTAACACCTTATTTTTCAACCAAACTTACACAGGTGACTCAACAGACCACGCTGAACAAGTTTCTGGTGTTATCTCACATGCTAACGGGTGAAGCTAATGCTAAGCTAACTAGCATGCTAGGCTAACACCTTATTTTTCAACCAAACTTACACAGGTGACTCAACAGACCACGCTGAACAAGTTTCTGGTGTTATCTCACATGCTAACGGGTGAAGCTAATGCTAAGCTAACTAGCATGCTAGGCTAACACCTTATTTTCCAACCAAACTTACACAGGTGACTCAACAGACCACGCTGAACAAGTTTCTGGTGTTATCTCATATGCTAACGGGTGAAGCTAATGCTAAGCTAACTAGCATGTTAGGCTAATACAAAATGGCCACCTCAGTTAATTAGCTAGTTTGATTCAAAATGGCCGTCTCACCTAATGAGATTGTTTGATTCAAAATGGCCGTCTCACCTAATGAGGTTGTTTGATTCAAAATGGCCGCCTCACCTAAAGAGCTTGTTTGATTCAAAATGGCCGCCTCACCTAATGAACTTGTTTGATTCAAAATGGCCGTCTCACCTAATGAGCATGTTTGATTCAAAATGGCCGCCTCACCTAATTAGCTAGTTTGATTCAAAATGGCCGCCTCATCTAATTAGCTAGTTTGATTCAAAATGGCCGCCTCACCTAATGTGCTTGGTTGATCCAAAATGGCCGTCTCACCTAATGAGGTTGTTTGATTCAAAATGGCCGACTCACCTAATGAGCTTGTTTGATTCAAAATGGCCGTCTCACCTAATGAGCTTGTTTGATTCAAAATGGCCGACTCACCTAATTAGCTAGTTTGATTCAAAATGGCCGACTCACCTAATTAGCTAGTTTGATTCAAAATGGCCGACTCACCTAATTAGCTAGTTTGATTCAAAATGGCCGACTCACCTAATTAGCTAGTTTGATTCAAAATGGCCGACTCACCTAATTAGCTAGTTTGATTCAAAATGGCCGACTCACCTAATTAGCTAGTTTGATTCAAAATGGCCGACTCACCTAATTAGCTAGTTTGATTCAAAATGGCCGACTCACCTAATTAGCTAGTTTCATTCAAAATGGCCGACTCACCTAATAAGCTAGTTTGATTCAAAATGGCCGCCTCATCTAATTAGCTAGTTTGATTCAAAATGGCTGCCTCACCTAATGTGCTTGGTTGATCCAAAATGGCCGTCTCACCTAATGAGGTTGTTTGATTCAAAATGGCCACCTCACCTAATGTGCTTGGTTGATCCAAAATGGCCGTCTCACCTAATGAGCTTGTTTGATTCAAAATGGCCGTCTCACCTAATGAGGTTGTTTGATTCAAAATGGCCGACTCACCTAATTAGCTAGTTTGATTCAAAATGGCCGACTCACCTAATTAGCTAGTTTCATTCAAAATGGCCGACTCACCTAATAAGCTAGTTTCATTCAAAATGGCAGACTCACCTAATTAGCTAATTTGATTCAAAATGGCCGACTCAACTAATTAGCTAGTTTGATTCAAAATGGCCGATTCACCTAATTAGCTAGTTTGATTCAAAATGGCCGACTCACCTAATTAGCTAGTTTGATTCAAAATGGCCGACTCACCTAATTAGCTAGTTTGATTCAAAATGGCAGACTCACCTAATTAGCTAGTTTGATTCAAAATGGCCGACTCACCTAATTATCTTGTTTGATTCAAAATGGCCGACTCACCTAATTAGCTAGTTTGATTCAAAATGGCCGACTCACCTAATTAGCTAGTTTCATCCAAAATGGCCGTCTCATCTAATTAGCTTGTGTATTGAACCTACCTTGTATATTGCCTTGTATATTGAACCAAGATGGCGCCCTGATTCAAAATGGCCGCCTCACCTAATGAGCTTGGTTGATTCAAAATGGCCGCCTCACCTAATTAGCTACTTTGATTCAAAATGGCCGACTCACCTAATTAGCTAGTTTGATTCAAAATGGCCGTCTCACCTAAGTAGCTTGTGTATTGAACCTGCCCTGTATATTGCCTTGTATATTGAACCAAGATGGCGCCCTGATTCAAAATGGCCGCCTCACCTAATGAGCTTGGTTGATTCAAAATGGCCACCTCAACTAATTATCTAATTTCATCCAAAATGGCCGCCTCATCTAATTAGCTTGTGTATTGAACCTACCTTGTATATTGCCTTGTATATTGAACCAAGATGGCGCCCTGATTCAAAATGGCCGCCTCACCTAATGAGCTTGGTTGATTCAAAATGGCCGACTCACCTAATTAGCTAGTTCTATTCAAAATGGCCGACTCACCTAACTAGCTTGTGTATTGAACCTGCCTTGTATATTGCCTTGTATATTGAACCAAAATGGCGCCCTATGTAACTCAGTTTCTCTGAAAAGTTAAGTCCCATTCATTTCCTATGGGAAATTTACGATTTTTGTTAGCAAAATATTTCGCGATGGTAACTCCGATTGCTTAGAAAAGTAATAGCACACATCTCGGAGTCGGGCCGGTCGTTTTGATATAACTTTTGTGGGGGTACACCTTACGGTACGAGCCGCATTAATGTTGATGGATGAATAATAAATAATAAAAAAAAATAAAGAAACCCTTATTGGTAGGATAACAATAGGTTGCTTCCAAGCATTTACAATGCATTGGCAGCCCCCAACTAGAAAGTTCCAGAGAAACTTCGACGGGGGCTGCCAGCTGGTGCCGGAATTTTTATTCTGTGCCGTACAAGCTGTTGCCGATTTAAAATGTTAATTTGAAGGTAGAAAGTGTTTGGGATCATCCAAAGCTACCACTATACCAAGTTTCACATTAATATATCCAAAAATGACTGAGATATATTCAATTTCTGTGTTTTGTGAGGTAGCTGTGGCAGCCATCTTGAATCAAAATGGCTCCAAATGTTAATCAGTTCAAGAGAAACATCTGATAAATACATTCTGTGAGTTTCAAACAAATCCGACAGTGATTATAATTTCATCAGGCTCTAAATCATGTGACTTGACAGCAGCAGTTTGTGTAAGGAGTGTTCTCCCATTCATTTCCAATGGGGAAATATGGCAACTTTGATAGCAAAATACATCGCCATGGTAACTCCGATTACCAATAAAAGTAATAGCACACATCGCGGGGCTAAGACGATCGTTTTGATATAACATTTGTGGGGGTACACATTGTGGTTCGGGCCGCATTAAAGTTGAAAGAAGAGCAAGTTAGCTGAAACACAGGAGAGTAAAAGTAACACTAGAAAGTTCCTGGAGAAACTTCGAAGGGGGCTGCCGGCTTTTGCCGGAATTTTTATTCCATGCCGTACAGGCTGTAGCCGAATAGAAAAATGTCGATGTGAACATAATATAAGTTTGGTATCATCCAAAGCTACCACTATACCAAGTTTCAAATTAATATATCCAAAAATGACTGAGTTATAATCAATTTCTGTGTATTGTGAGGTAGCTATGGCAGCCATTTTGAATCAAAATGGCTCCAAATGTTAATCAGTTCTAGACATACATCTGATAAATGCTTTCAGTGAGTTTCAAACAAATCCAACAGTGAGTATATTTGCATCAGGCTCTGAATCATGTGACTTGACAACAGCAGTTTGTGTGAGGAGTGTTCTCCCTATCATTTACAATGGGGAAATATGGCAACTTTGTTAGCAAAATACATCGCCATGGTAACTCCGATTGCCAATAAAAGTAATAGCACACATCACAGGGCCGAGACGATCGTTTTGATATAACATTTGTGGGGGTACACATTGTGGTTCGGGCCGCATTAAAGTTGAAAGAAGAGCAAGTTAGCTGAAACACAGGAGAGTAAAAGTAACACTAGAAAGTTCCTGGAGAAACTTTGACGGGGGCTGCCAGGCTACTGCCCGCTAGCAGCCATCCTGAATACAAATGGCTCCAAATGTTCATAGCATACATCACAGAGCTAAATTAAAGTCTTGAAATGATAGTAAAAGGTGTTTGGGTTCACTTTCAGCTAACATTACACCAAATTTCAGCTAAATAGCATTAAAAATGGCCGAATTATGGTGTTTTTTATCTTTTAGATAAGGCGGCCATCTTGGATTTTTTAATTTTTAATCAGGGTTTATTAGAGCTCATTCTCAGCTACTAAGTTGCCAAATTTTGTCTCAATAGCTCTAAAAATGGCTGAGTTATGGCATTTTTTGTCATTTAGCTATGGCGGCCATCTTGGATTTTTATTTTTGTTTTTTGTACGTGATAGAGAATGTCGTCAGCTACAACATCACAAAATTTCAGCTCTCTATGTATAAAGATGGCTAAGTTATGACATTTTTTCTTCTTAGCTATGGCGGCCATCTTGGATTTTTATTTTTGGTTTTGGTACGTGATAGAGGATGTCTTCAGCTACAATCTCACCAAATTTCAGCTCTCTATGTATAAAGATGGTCGAGTTAAAGCCATTTGAATGTAGCTATGGCGGCCATCTTGGATTTTTATTTTTGGTTTCCGTACGTGATAGAGGATGTCTTCAGCTACAACCTCACCAAATTTCAGCTCTCTATGTATAAAGATGGCCGAGTTATAGCCATTTGAAAGTAGCTATGGCGGCCATCTTGGATTTTTGATTTTGATACGGAATATGATAGGAAACATTGTCAGCTATCACCATACCAAGTTTCAGCTCAATATCACTAAAATTGACCATTTTACAATATTTTGACTTTTTTGCGATGTCGGCCATCTTGGAAATTGGATTTTCAATTGAAATTTATTAGGGATCATTGTCAGCTACCCATTTACCAAATATAAGTTCCATATCTCCATCAAAATGGCCGCTTCACCTAATTTGTTTGTTCAAATGGCCGCTTCACCTAATTTGCTTGTTTGATTCAAAATGGCCGACTCACCTAATTAGCTGGTTTGATTCAAAATGGCCGACTCACCTAATTAGCTGGTTTGATTCAAAATGGCCGACTCACCTAATTAGCTGGTTTGATTCAAAATGGCCGACTCACCTAATTAGCTGGTTTGATTCAAAATGGCCGACTCACCTAATTAGCTAGTTTGATTCAAAATGGCCGACTCACCTAATTAGCTGGTTTGATTCAAAATGGCCGACTCACCTAATTAGCTGGTTTGATTCAAAATGGCCGACTCACCTAATTAGCTGGTTTGATTCAAAATGGCCGACTCACCTAATTAGCTGGTTTGATTCAAAATGGCCGACTCACCTAATTAGCTGGTTTGATTCAAAATGGCCGACTCACCTAATTAGCTGGTTTGATTCAAAATGGCCGACTCACCTAATTAGCTGGTTTGATTCAAAATGGCCGACTCACCTAATTAGCTGGTTTGATTCAAAATGGCCGACTCACCTAATTAGCTGGTTTGATTCAAAATGGCCGACTCACCTAATTAGCTGGTTTGATTCAAAATGGCCGACTCACCTAATTAGCTGGTTTGATTCAAAATGGCCGACTCACCTAATTAGCTGGTTTGATTCAAAATGGCCGACTCACCTAATTAGCTGGTTTGATTCAAAATGGCCGACTCACCTAATTAGCTGGTTTGATTCAAAATGGCCGACTCACCTAATTAGCTGGTTTGATTCAAAATGGCCGACTCACCTAATTAGCTGGTTTGATTCAAAATGGCCGACTCACCTAATTAGCTGGTTTGATTCAAAATGGCCGACTCACCTAATTAGCTGGTTTGATTCAAAATGGCCGACTCACCTAATTAGCTGGTTTGATTCAAAATGGCCGACTCACCTAATTAGCTGGTTTGATTCAAAATGGCCGACTCACCTAATTAACTGGTTTGATTCAAAATGGCCGACTCACCTAATTAGCTAGTTTGATTCAAAATGGCCGACTCACCTAATTAGCTGGTTTGATTCAAAATGGCCGACTCACCTAATTAGCTAGTTTGATTCAAAATGGCCGACTCACCTAATTAGCTAGTTTGATTCAAAATGGCCGACTCACCTAATTAGCTAGTTTGATTCAAAATGGCCGACTCACCTAATTAGCTAGTTTGATTCAAAATGGCCGACTCACCTAATTAGCTAGTTTGATTCAAAATGGCCGACTCACCTAATGAGCTTGTGTATTGAACCTGCCTTATATATTGGCCGACACAACTAAGTAGCTAGTTTGATTCAAAATGGCCGACTCACTTAATTATGTTGTTTGATTCAAAATGGCCGACTCACCTAATTAGCTAGTTTGATTCAAAATGGCCGTCTCACCTAATTAGCTAGTTTGATTCAAAATGGTCGACTCATCTAATTAGCTAGATTGATTCTAAATGGCAGACTCACCTAATTATCTTGTTTGATTCAAAATGGCCGACTCACCTAACTAGGTAGTTTGGTTCAAAATGGCCGACTCATCTAATTAGCTAGTTAGATTCAAAATGGCCGACTCACCTAATGAGCTTGTGTATTGAACCTGCCTTGTATATTGCCTTGTATATTGAACCAAAATGGCACCCAATGTAACTCAGTTTCTCTGAAAACTCAAGGTCCCATTCATTTCCTATGGGAAATTTACGATTTTTGTTAGCAAAATATTTCGCGATGGTAACTCCGATTGCTTAGAAAAGTAATAGCACACATCTCGGAGTCGGGCCGGTCGTTTTGATATAACTTTTGTGGGGGTGCACGTTACGGTACGAGCCGCATTAATGTTGATGGATGAAGAATAAATAATAAACTAGAAAGTTCCTGGAGAAACTTCGAAGGGGGCTGCCAGGCTACTGCCCGCTAGCAACCATCCTGAATACAAATGGCTCCAAATGTTCATAGCATACATCACAGAGCTAAATTAAAGTCTTGAAAAGATAGTAAAAGGTGTTTGGGTTCACTTTCAGCTAACATTACACCAAATTTCAGCTAAATAGCATTAAAAATGGCCGAATTATGGTGTTTTTTATCTTTTAGATAAGGCGGCCATCTTGGATTTTTTAATTTTTAATCAGGGTTTATTAGAGCTCATTCTCAGCTACTAAGTTGCCCAAGTTTTGTCTCAATAGCTCTAAAAATGGCCGAGTTATGGCATTTTTTGTCATTTAGCTATGGCGGCCATCTTGGATTTTTATTTTTGTTTTTTGTACGTGATAGAGAATGTCGTCAGCTACAACATCACCAAATTTCAGCTCTCTATGTATAAAGATGGCCGAGTTATGACATTTTTTCTTCTTAGCTATGGCGGCCATCTTGGATTTTTATTTTTGGTTTTGGTAAGTGATAGAGGATGTCTTCAGCTACAATCTCACCAAATTTCAGCTCTCTATGTATAAAGATGGTCGAGTTAAAGCCATTTGAATGTAGCTATGGCGGCCATCTTGGATTTTTATTTTTGGTTTCCGTACGTGATAGAGGATGTCTTCAGCTACACCCTCACCAAATTTCAGCTCTCTATGTATAAAGATGGCCGAGTTATAGCCATTTGAAAGTAGCTATGGCGGCCATCTTGGATTTTTGATTTTGATATGGAATATGATAGGAAACATTGTCAGCTATCACCATACCAAGTTTCAGCTCAATATCACTAAAATTGACCATTTTACAGTATTTTGACTTTTTTGCGTTGTCGGCCATCTTGGAAATTGGATTTTCAATTGAAATTTATTAGGGATCATTGTCAGCTACCCATTTGCCAAATATAAGTTCCATATATCCATCAAAATGGCCGCTTCACCTAATTTGCTTGTTCAAATGGCCGCTTCACCTAATTTGCTTGTTTAATTCAAAATGGCCGACTCACCTAATTAGCTGGTTTGATTCAAAATGGCCGACTCACCTAATTAGCTGGTTTGATTCAAAATGGCCGACTCACCTAATTAGCTGGTTTGATTCAAAATGGCCGACTCACCTAATTAGCTGGTTTGATTCAAAATGGCCGACTCACCTAATTAACTAGTTTGATTCAAAATGGCCGACTCACCTAATTAGCTAGTTTGATTCAAAATGGCCGACTCACCTAATTACCTAGTTTGATTCAAAATGGCCGACTCACCTAATTAGCTAGTTTGATTCAAAATGGCCGACTCACCTAATTAGCTAGTTTGATTCAAAATGGCCGACTCACCTAATTAGCTAGTTTGATTCAAAATGGCCGACTCACCTAATTAGCTAGTTTGATTCAAAATGGCCGACTCACCTAATTAGCTAGTTTCATTCAAAATGGCCGACTCACCTAATAAGCTAGTTTCATTCAAAATGGCAGACTCACCTAATGAGCTAATTTGATTCAAAATGGCCGACTCAACTAATTAGCTAGTTTGATTCAAAATGGCCGACTCACCTAATTAGCTAGTTTGATTCAAAATGGCCGACTCACCTAATTAGCTAGTTTGATTCAAAATGGCCGACTCACTTAATTAGCTAGTTTGATTCAAAATGGCCGACTCACCTAATTAGCTAGTTTGATTCAAAATGGCCGACTCACCTAATTAGCTGGTTTGATTCAAAATGGCCGACTCACCTAATTAGCTGGTTTGATTCAAAATGGCCGACTCACCTAATTAACTAGTTTGATTCAAAATGGCCGACTCACCTAATTAGCTGGTTTGATTCAAAATGGCCGACTCACCTAAGTAGATTGTTTGATTCAAAATGGCCGACTTACCTAATTAACTAGTTTGATTCAAAATGGCCGACTCACCTAATTAGTTGGTTTGATTCAAAATGGCCGACTCACCTAATTAGCTGGTTTGATTCAAAATGGCCGACTCACCTAATTAGCTGGTTTGATTCAAAATGGCCGACTCACATAATTAGCTGGTTTGATTCAAAATGGCCGACTCACCTAATTAGCTGGTTTGATTCAAAATGGCCGACTCACCTAATTAGCTAGTTTGATTCAAAATGGCCGACTCACCTAATTAGTTTGATTCAAAATGGCCGACTCACCTAATTAGCTAGTTTGATTCAAAATGGCCGACTCACCTAATTAGCTAGTTTGATTCAAAATGGCCGACTCACCTAATTAGCTAGTTTGATTCAAAATGGCCGACTCACCTAATTAGCTAGTTTGATTCAAAATGGCCGACTCACCTAATGAGCTAGTTTGATTCAAAATGGCCGAATCATCTAATTAGCTAGTTTGATTCAAACTGGCCGACTCACCTAATTAGCTAGTTTGATTCAAAATGGCCGACTCACCTAATGAGCTAGTTTGATTCAAAATGGCCGACTCACCTAATTAGCTAGTTTGATTCAAAATGGCCGACTCACCTAATTAGCTAGTTTGATTCAAAATGGCCGACTCACCTAATTAGCTAGTTTGATTCAAAATGGCCGACTCACCTAATTAGCTAGTTTGATTCAAAATGGCCGACTCACCTAATTAGCTAGTTTGATTCAAAATGGCCGACTCACCTAATTAGCTAGTTTGATTCAAAATGGCCGACTCAACTAATTAGCTAGTTTGATTCAAAATGGCCGACTCACCTACTTAGCTAGTTTGATTCAAAATGGCAGACTCACCTAATTATCTAGTTTGATTCAAAATGGCCGACTCACCTAATTAGCTAGTTTGATTCAAAATGGCCGACTTCCCTAATTAGCTAGTTTGAATCAAAATGGCCGACTCATCTAATTAGCTAGTTTGATTCAAAATGGCCGACTCACCTAATGAACTTGTGTATTGAACCTGCCTTGTATATTGGCCGACTAAACTAAGTAGCTAGTTTGATTCAAAATGGCCGACTCACCTAATTAGCTAGTTTGAATCAAAATGGCCGACTCACCTAATTAGCTAGTTTGAATCAAAATGGCCGACTCACCTAATTAGATTGTTTGAGTCAAAATGGCCGCCTCACCTAACTAGCTTGTGTATTGAACCTGCCTTGTAAATTGCCTTGTATATTGAACCAAAATGGCGCCCTATGTTACTCAGTTTCTCTGAAAACTCAAGGTCCCATTCATTTCCTATGGGAAATTTACGATTTTTGTTAGCAAAATATTTCGCCGTGGTAACTCCGATTGCTTAGAAAAGTAATAGCACACATCTCGGAGTCGGGCCGGTCGTTTTGATATAACTTTTGTGGGGGTGCACGTTACGGTACGAGCCGCATTAATGTTGATGGATGAATAATAAATAAAAAAAATAATAATAATAAAGAAGCCCTTATTGGGTGGATAACAATAGGTTGCTTCCAAGCATTTACAATGCATTGGCAGCCCCCAAAATAAAGAAACCCTTATTGGGTGGAGAACAATAGGTTGCTGCTTAATGCATTTACAATGCATTTGGCAGCCCCCAACTAGAAAGTTCCTGGAGAAACTTCGACGGGGGCTGCCAGGCTACTGCCCGTTAGCAGCCATCCTGAATACAAATGGCTCCAAATGTTAATAGCACATATCACGGAGCCAAATAAAATTCTTGAAATGATAGTAAAGGTGTTTGGGTTCATTTTCAGCTCCGATTACACCAAATTTCAACTAAATAGCATTAAAAATGGCTGAATTATGGTGTTTTTTCTTTTTAGCTAAGGCGGCCATCTTGGATTTTTATTTTCGTTTTTTGTACGTGATAGAGAATGTTGTCAGCTACAACTTCACCAAATTTCAGCTCTCTATGTATAAAGATGGCTGAGTTATGGCATTTTTTCTCTTTTAGCTATGTCGGCCATCTTGGATTTTTATTTTTGGTTTCGGTACGTAATACAGAATGTCTTCAGCTACAACCTCACCAAATTTCAGCTCCCTATGTATAAAGATGGCTGAGTTAAATCCATTTGAATGTAGCTATGGCGGCCATCTTGGATTTTTATTTTTGGTTTCCGTACGTGATAGAGGATGTCTTCAGCTACAACCTCACCAAATTTCAGCTTTCTATGTATAAAGATGGCCGAGTTATAGCCATTTGAAAGTAGCTATGGCGGCCATCTTGGATTTTTGATTTTGATATGAAATTTGATAGGAAACATTGTCGGCTATCACCATACCAAGTTTCAGCTCTATATCATTAAAATTGACCATTTTACAG
>JBBPBX010041010.1:0-29078 GCA_038048925.1 Garcialebias charrua
TTTGTGATATTCAAAAAAAGAATCTATCAAAGATTGCCTTAAGACACTCTATGATAAAGTCCCAAAAACTCTATCAGCAATAAGCACAACCAGACCAGACATTGTTGCAGATTTGACGACATGCAAGGAGATCAAAAGAGTCTGTGAGCAACACTCAGATAGTACAGTTCAGCAGTTGTTAAGCTTGGCGCCTCCGAGCACACCACAGAGACCTCTGGGGGGGAGGGGGGGGTCAGCAGTGTCTCTCAGCTTCACTCCAGGAAAATAGTTTCCAGCAAACAGCCTTCTACTTTTTCCAAGGTCGTGCAGAAACTAGATTAGATAGTTATTGTTTATCTTCAATCCAGGCCACAGTGTTCTTTTTGACTGCAGCCTTCCAGAGTCCAGGTGCTGTTCAGGTCCAAAGTCGCCAAATCATATGAGGTTCCGAAGCTACGAACCCCCATCCGTGCCCTGATTAATGCCGGGCGGCTGTAAACGAGTTCCAAAGCGCACCGCAGGTCCGCGGTGGTCTACCGCTCCCATTGTGCGGTTCAGTTCGTACAACAGCTGGGTTGAGGAGCTCACAGCCCGGATCAGAGAATCTTGCTGATCAGGAAGTTTGGCCAGCGCGCCGATAGCCGCCGCAGTCTTCCTGATCTTCCAGTAACAGACAGCTCCGCTCACGCCAAAAAACAGAGCAGCTGCCACCAATATCCCAATAATCCACAAATCTTCCACGTCTTCGACAGACAGGACGGTCAAACACATGGGTTGCCACTGTCCCCACGAGTCCATCATGTATCCGACAGCATGCGTGTCAGAGGGGCAGACCGCTTCTCCTGGCCCGGTCCGCTTCGTGGAAAAAATCTTATCTATAGATGAAACAGCCCAATTTATTAAATCCATCGCAAATTGGTTCGAGTGAGCGCTGAAGAGTCACGGAAGAGACAAAAAGTAAGCAGGGAGGAGGAAAACTTAGGGAGGGTAGGAGCAAAAAGATATGCGACTTGCTTTGCCGAGTAGAAATGACAGTTAAAATGACATTTATATCATTTTAACATCAAGTGTTTCTTTTTACTGGTACATTTTGAGAATTACAAGAGCTTTGTGTTATTTGTCCATGTTACGGCTGGCTCGGGCCGAACACATTAAATGGACAAAGGACACAAGAAGGCAGAAGGTAAATTAAAAAGGTTTATTGAAAAACTGCCCGACTCCTCCCTCCAGGTGCGGAGTGCACCGTCTTCTGGCACAGGGCAACAGAAAAAAGAGCAAAAACAGACAAAAGTTCAAATAAATGGTGGACAAGAGTGAGTCAGCCAAAAACAAAATAACGTCACCAGCGCAGGGCCAACCCATAAAAACAGGGCCGTCGAAGCCTGTCTGATGACGGACTACCTAACCAAAGGGGACTCTAGGGGTAAAAGAAAACCGAGAACTGAGCTACCGATCTCACTCTGTCATCAGGCAAACAAAAAGACTCCAAACAGCTGGCCTCCACCAGCTACACAACCTCCTGGTTAAACCAAGCTAACCAAACCATACAGGTCAGCCTCCCTCTTCTGAGCAGGATCCAAAAGTCACCAATGCAGCCTACAGCCACCAAGTGCACCAAGCACAACAAAAGTCAAGAATGAGCAACCATTCCTAAGTGCTTCAAGCACAGCCAAACTTCACAAGCACAAAAGAGCAGACTCTTTCTAAGTGCATCTAGCACAGTCAGGACCAAACATGAGCAATCAGCTACTCACCAACAATCTTCTAGACAGAAGATCAAACTTCCTGACAGGGGCGGGCGGAGAACACCCCACAGTACCCAAACAGTACCCAAACAGTACCCAAACAGTACCCAAACAGTACCCAAACAGTACCCAAACAGCTCAGCACAAAGCAACCAAACTCTGAGCTCACAACACTCCGCATTCAAGCACTCTCACTCTAAAGTATATATAGGCGTGTCACTGGAGGACCTGGCTGAACACACAAGCCTGATCATAATCAGACTGATTAACCAACAAAAACAAGACTGCAGTCAACATACACAAAAAAAACTGTAGGTGTCAGCATGGGTAGCTTCCTCAGGATCTCAGGATACATAACACCTCCACCACCAGTGTTTTGTATGGGGGAAAAATGTAGTCTTGTGGGGACACCGGCTACATAGCACCATACAAAAAAGGCAAGTTGGGGCAGGGTACTCAAAAGGTTCTAAAACCAAAACGACGTCTTGGGTCTGGTTGTATCCTAAAAAGCTTTTGCTTATCAACCCGCCAAACACCAACACCATGTTTGATGAGGTTAATCAGAAAACAAGAGCGTTGTCTCTCATTTGTAGACAGAGGGCAGCTGTTCTCCTCCACTTCAGTACTGGTCAGTACTGGACAGCTCTCTCTGGTCGGCTGTAACAACACCTTTTTGTCAGTTTTAGCAGCTTTGATTTCAGCTACTCTGTAAATACAGAAAAGTGTGTTAGATGCAGAATCATGCACAATACTTCCAATACAAGGCTCTAGCTTGTCATCTCTCACAAGCAAAAATAAAGCATGTTCTGCTGCAGTTCTAATCAATGGTCTCACATAGTCCATCAATACTCTCTCATTCTTCACGGTGGCTGGAACGGGAAAAGAAAGAGCAGGAGGTTTTGTTGCGTGTGACTTCACCTCCTCTGAGATCTTCAGGTCCTCACTTGACTGAACTGGGAGTAGTTCAGTGTCAAACAACTGTAAAAAACAGTCACTGAGATCGACGTCATCTTCTTCCTGAAGATGAAGCAAGAGTTTCACTTCCTCCACTGGAATCGGTTTTTCTTCACAGTCCATCAGGAAGCTATTACTCAAAACAAACTCATCCTCTTCTTCCTCCGGTTGATGTTCTAGAGGCGCCTCCTTCTGTTGAGGTGTGAGAGGCACCCGCATAGACACAGATGATGCATCAAAGTTAGGACATGCGTGTGGTAGCTCACCTGCTTGAGTGCAAAGCACTGGTGCAGTTACCACCGGATGACAGGCATGTTGAATTGTCAGCCTTCTCAGCCGTTCCAAATCCTCTTGTTCCTGAAGACGCTTAATTTCATCCAGAGCAGCTTGAAGTCTCCGTTGCCCAAGCTCTTGTTCTTTCAAGAGAGCTTGGCGTTTAATCATTAAGTTTCTTTTTTTAATTTCGAACTGCTCTAAAATAAGCTCTTTTTCTTTCCTTATTTGTTCATCATGTTTTCTTTTTAAAGCAGCTTCATTTTCCTTTTCCTTTAGACGCTCTGTATCATTTACCTCAGGAAAAATGTCAAGCATAAATAATTTAGTCAACAGTTCACCTTTAAAATGTTTTTCATGAATGCGGCTTCTTATATCAATGTTGAAGTGTTCTGCCACACTCAACATTTGTTCTATAGTGCAGTCAGCAAAGACCTGCACCGTGGGCTGTTCAATAAATTTCTTTAAATTGAACACCATGATGTGGACACAAACAGCTTTTAAGCTGTACCCCTCTTCAAAAGACTTTCACTGTAAACAGCAAAAAAAATCCCAGCTACATTTGAAAGCAGCACAATCCAAAAACACACACACACACACAGCTGCGTGTTTCAGCTCAATCAGCAACCAGGAACTGGTCCTGTCAGCTCCAGAGAGTGCAAACTACAGCACACAGCTGTCAACATACACCAAATGTAAAAAAGGAGCAATTATATAACTGCGGTCCAAAAACACTTGGCTTCAAAAGACTTCACAACACTCTCAATATTTTAAGCAACCAACAGCAGGTTTAATTAATTAACCCAACAAGGATCACAACAGCTCAACAAGGACTCAAAAATCCAGACAATGTCTCAAAGATCCAGGCAAGGACTCAAAAAGGATTCAAAAATCCAGACAAGGGCTCAAAAAGGATTCAAGATCCAGACAAGGAGTAAAAAAAAAAGATCCAAGATCCAAACAAGGATTCAAAAAGGATTCAAGATCCCGGACGAGGCGCCCAAAATATGTTACGGCTGGCTCGGGCCGAACACATTAAATGGACAAAGGACACAAGAAGGCAGAAGGTAAATTAAAAAGGTTTATTGAAAAACTGCCCGACTCCTCCCTCCAGGTGCGGAGTGCACCGTCTTCTGGCACAGGGCAACAAAAAAAGAGCAAAAACAGACAAAAGTTCAAATAAATGGTGGACAAGAGTGAGTCAGCCAAAAATAATATAACGTCACCAGCGCAGGGCCAACCCATAAAAACAGGGCCGTCGAAGCCTGTCTGATGACGGACTACCTAACCAAAGGGGACTCTAGGGGTAAAAGAAAACCGAGAACTGAGCTACCGATCTCACTCTGTCATCAGGCAAACAAAAAGACTCCAAACAGCTGGCCTCCACCAGCTACACAACCTCCTGGTTAAACCAAGCTAACCAAACCACACAGGTCAGCCTCCCTCTTCTGAGCAGGATCCAAAAGTCACCAATGCAGCCTACAGCCACCAAGTGCACCAAGCACAACAAAAGTCAAGAATGAGCAACCATTCCTAAGTGCTTCAAGCACAGTCAAACTTCACAAGCACAAAAGAGCAGACTCTTTCTAAGTGCATCTAGCACAGTCAGGACCAAACATGAGCAATCAGCTACTCACCAACAATCTTCTAGACAGAAGATCAAACTTCCTGACAGGGGCGGGCGGAGAACACCCCACAGTACCCAAACAGTACCCAAACAGTACCCAAACAGTACCCAAACAGTACCCAAACAGTACCCAAACAGTACCCAAACAGCTCAGCACAAAGCAACCAAACTCTGAGCTCACAACACTCCGCATTCAAGCACTCTCACTCTAAAGTATATATAGGCGTGTCACTGGAGGACCTGGCTGAACACACAAGCCTGATCATAATCAGACTGATTAACCAACAAAAACAAGACTGCAGTCAACATACACAAAAAAAACTGTAGGTGTCAGCATGGGTAGCTTCCTCAGGATCTCAGGATACATAACAGTCCATGTCGACCAAATTCACTGGAGGTTTCTGGTTAGTGTGTATAAAAATTATACTTATTGTTAGGGATGTGCCGATTGATCGGAAACCGATCAATCGTCACCGATAACCATTAAAGCGGATGTGATCGGCTTTTGCCTTCAATTACCGATCACAGAGCCTGTGATGCGAAGTTTGCTAACTGCAAAACGTGCGACGAAAAAGTACCTCGTGGAGAAATTTCGACGAAGTCCTTCAACACAACAAACCTAATTCGTCATTAAAATGTTTTAATACGTTTTAATAACTTACCAAAAGCCGTCTGCCAGCACCGCCATAAGCAACACCTGTTAGCATGTAGCCCCACCGAGTAGCTCCACCGAGTCCGCTCCGCTGCGCAGTTACGGGCAGTCCAGTTTAGCTGCGGTTTCAAAAAGGCTGTCGGCTTTGTTATTCCAAGTTAGCTGGGTGTCCCCCGATATCTTCTGCTTCCAGTCCGACATCGAGGCGAGCTCCAGGAACCTCTGATCGCACAAAGCCGGCTGTCGAATCTGCAGCTCTGGGGTCCGGTTTAGCATGTTAGCCTTAGCTCATACTATGAGCTGCTGGTCTCGCGCGGTGCTGTGGGAAGCGCTCGGCGAAGCGATCGCGGCTGCTGCTCCAGTCCTGAGACATTCACAGAGTTCAGGGAGTGTTTCCAGTTAATTTATCCGTATGAGGCATCCTCTTATGGGAGAAACAGTCCTCCAAAAGCCGACTCCCGAGTGTAGAACTAATGAATGTAAAATGGCGGAGGCGGTATTTCCTGGTTCTTCTTCTTCTTCTTCTTCTACTTGGTTTTTAATAGCGGTTGGCAAACAACATGTGGTGCATTACCGCCACCAACTCCGGTTCCTGGTTCCCGCAGGAAGTTGTTCAAAAAAGCACGAAATTATTAAAAAAATAATAATAATAATGATACTTTACGTATTTATAAAGCCATTTGTAAAAACAACCAACAATGCAGCTTTAAGTAGCAAATGGGGTATTTTAGTTTTTTATATGAAGTAATAGATGTGTTTTTAAAAAAAAAAACAATAAAAAAAAACTTCTTTTTTTTATTAAAAGTTAGTAAGGTAAACATTTTTCTTTGATAATGCAGTTGATAATTACTTTTATTTACTTTGTTCTCTGAAATAAATGAGTAAAAATATGTTTTTGTCGGAATTATGGTGATTTTATGGTTCTGAAAATAACATGAGTGCTGCTTCTGGCTACAAGATCTGAAAAGTTTTCAGATGTTGTAGCCAGAAGCAGCACTCATAAATTACAGGTAATCCATTTGATCGGTGATCGGTGATCGGTTATGTGATCGGCTCACATATAGGCAATCGGTAATTTTGATCGGTATCGGTGATCGTCACACATAGGTGATCGGTATCAGTATCGGTTTCAAAAAACCTGATCGGCACATCCCTAACCAAATGTAATAATATTGGAAGGGGTCAGTCTACTGACTTACCTATATTATAGATTAAAGGTTTGAGCAGATTTTATCTACACAAATCTATCATTAATATTCACGAGTTCACTCTTTTTCTGGCTTAAATTGCTTTTTTGTGACTGGACAAAATGTAATTTCACGAGAGACTTCAACTTATGTTGATCCACCAAAAGATAGACCTTTTATTGAAACAATCATAAACGTACATTAAACATTTGTACCGATATTAGCTCTGATTTTATAACTACTTGTAGACAAGAATTCAAATTAAACAAACAGACAGTTATAGGGATGCACCGATAAATCGGCCAGCCGATCGATCGGCCCCGATTTCCTTAATTTGGGGAGATCGGTGATCGGCCGATCTTTAAATGAGAAGCCGATTTTATTTACCGATCTCATCTGCCTCCGCAAAGGTCGGAAAATCGTGAAAATTTAGGGTGCTTTTTGACCTTTTAACACCTGAAAATCGATATCGGCCAAAATCGGAATCGGCAGGTCAGACTTTCTAAAAATCGGTGATCGGCCAGAAAATTGAAATCGGTGCACCCCTAGACAGTTAGAGTCTAACTCCCTGTTGGCACATTTACTTAAAAGTTTACTGGCTTAGGAAAAACAAGAATGAGGAGGAAGAAGTGAATGAAATGAAAGCTAAGTTTAACGGAAGTTAATTATTTTGAAATGACAGGGTGACACTTTTCCCCACACGAGTTACAGCTGGGCTCCCGCACGCTCAGCAAACATCCACGACTCTTTACCTGTTGACGATTCGTCTCTGTAGATAAGAGCTGAGAAGTATCTGGACACACTCAACGGATTGTTTTGTCCAACAGCCGTCCAGTTGAAACTTCAGCGTATGTGTGCTGATTCAACGATACGAGGAAACTCGCCTCTCTCGGCAGGAAACAAGGTCAACGTCCTGATTGAGTTTCAAAATAAAACTTTCAGAAAACAAATTCTTTAAGAAAAGGAGTGAGTAGAGTTACAGCAGGGCTCTGCTGTAACTCTGGCTGAGAACATAGGTTTAATTGACAAAATGACCACAACGTCTCCAGCTTCCAGAGATGAACCGAGTTGTTCAGATCAGTTCTCTCTTTCGCACTGAAGAGTCTACAGGAAGTGTCCCTTTATATGGAGGGCGGAGTCTGCCCACTTCCTGCTGGTTTAACAAAATAAAGGAGGGATTTTTCAGTTCCCATAGTCGGAAGATCTCTGAAAGACAGCAGGAAAACTGTTTAGAGAACCGGCCAGATGGACTGGCCCGTAAAGTGAAAAATTATGTCTAGCTTGATAGACAAAACAGAGAAGGAAGTTAACAGTTTTACCCTGACTTGGACCTTAGATTCAAAGCATCATGTACTGCAGAATAACAGCATGAGAGTGACCCTCATGTTAATACCAGATCATCATTAAATGACAAAAGTATACTGTTGATCAATTCTGAATTAACACAAATTAAAAGGAAGTCTTTCTGATTGATTTGTGTTCCTTAATTCAAAACAAATGTAACAAAATAGTGTCCACTTGTCTCCTTCAGAGCTCAAGAAAATTGTAACACTCAGAGTTTCAGAGAGATGTGAAGAGGTTTACATCCAGTAACGGACATGAGAGTGCTGTATTACTACAATAATATTGTGTCTGGTTTATTTTTTATTTTTTATGATTGACAATGTAAGGTGACCTTGAGTGCCAAGAAAGGCACCTACAAATAAAATGTATTGTTATTATTATTGTATTATTATTATTATTATTATTAAATTAAACAAATACATACTTGAAATTGTTTAAATTGTGGGCCCTGAATCTATTATCTATTAAAGGAGCTATATGTAACTTTTCTAACAATATTTTTTAACACATTTCTTCACTTTGTCACTACCTCCTGACAGACTGATTTTAGACAAATAATCTCTGAAAAAAACTATTGTCCCCTTGCTTCTCTAAAAGCATTTCTAAAAATCCACAGTGACCCGCAGTTAACCAGCCAATAAAAACAGTTTTTAACCAGCCAATAAAAACAGAGCTTCTCACTTCTCACCCCCTAACCCACGCCCCCCGAGCCCGCAGCAGCCGCGCAGGTTCTCGTTGAAATATTTGCAAAGCGATGCAAAACTGTTTTGTATGTGACACAAATGTATTAAATTCCCCTTCTTCATCCCTGATCTGGACTTTTTTGTTTTTTTGCCAAAAGTCAAGTGATCGCTTCCTCCTCGCTGAGTCCATGACAGAAATCATAAGGAAATGAATGAGTTTGTCACGAGCTAATTAAACTCGGGTTCAACGTGGCTGCACGAGGCTCTGCAGATTTCATAGTGTTCAGGTGTGATGGACCAGCGCTCCATGTTTTTATTTTATTTTTTAGAACGTTTTATTCACATATAAACACAGAAATTCACAGCTGCTGCGACAGGACATGAAGTGGAGGCGGAGTTAAGGAAGCTGAGCTGAATTACAGCGAGAGCAAGAGGGAGCAGAGCCATATATGGCTCTGAGGGGGAGGGACCAGAAACGTGTCTCTGTTCAAAATGTTTCTAAGTTCCAGCGTGTTCCAGAAATTACATATAGCAGATTTAAAGATTAACTTTTTGACTGGAATTATGGAAATCAAACAACTTTTTTGGAAAGGGTCTGTAGGCATCATCCTTTTTTAAACTCACTCCTATGGCTAAGATAATGAAATTCGTGTAACAATTTATCACAATGACTTTAGGGTGCACTTACTTTTATTTTTACTTTTTATTTACTTTTTTACATAATGCTATTGTGCTAAGCAATAGTGATACTCAACTGCTACAAACCGGATTCCAAAAAAGTTGGGACACTAAACAAATTGTGAATAAAAACTGAATAGAATGATGTGGAGATGGCAAATGTCAATACAGTATTTTATTCATAATAGAACATAGATGACAAATCAAAAGTTAAATCTGAGTAAATGTAACATTTTAAAGGAAAAATATGTTGATTCAAAATTTCACAGTGTCAACAAATCCCAAAAAAGTTGGGACAAGTAGCAATAAGTGGCTGGAAAAAGGAAATTGAGCATATAACGAACATCTGGAAGACCAATTAACACTAATTAGGTGAATTGACAACATGATTGGGTATAAAAAGAGCTTCTCAGAGTGTCAGTGTCTCTCAGAAGCAAAGATTGTAAGAGGATCACCAATTCCACCATTGTTGCAAAGAAAGATAGTGCAGCAATACCAGAATGGTGTTACCCAGCGTAAAATAGCAAAGACTTTTAAGTTATCATCATCAACCGTGCATAACATCATCCAAAGATTCAGAGAATCTGGAACAATCGATGTACGTAAGGGTCAAGGCTAGGGGTGCACCGATTTCAATTTTCTGGCCGATCACCGATTTTTAGAAAGTCTGACCTGCCGATTCCGATTTTGGCCGATACCGATTTTCAGGTGTGAAAAGGTCAAAATGTACCTTAAATTTTCCAATCTTACTTTATTGTAAACAAAGTGTAACTATAAAAAATCAGTTCATTTTACTCTTTCACTTGTTACATTTTAAATTAATTTTTATTTTCATTTAAAATTTAAAAAAACAAAACAAAAAAAGATAATACAGCATGTGAAACATTTTTAAGTCAGTGGGTAATAAGAAACAACACTTGCACAGGTAAGTTTGTCCTCACAGACTTATTCCAGTCACTTTTTCATTAGTGGCAGGTTTTTCTTGATGAACAAAAGCATTTCTGCTTTGTCACCAGACAGGCGACTTCTTTTCTCATCTACTACATGTCCAGCCAAGCTGAACAGGCGCTCGCTTTCAATGCTTGTGCATGGGGCAGAGAGATAGGTTCGGACAAGTAGAGCAAGATGAGGGAAACAATTTTCATTACCGTAATCCTCCAGTAGACCAATGGGTTCTGGCCCCTTTCGACAGGAACCTCTGATAGGTAGTTCTGTACCTGCATAGCTGAAGGGCTGGCCAGCTGTTGCTCCTTTTCAATGTTCTCCTTTAACCTTCCTACGGTGTTAGGGTCCGTAGTGACCCATTTTAAATTTTAAATCATGATACTGTCTTTTAAATATTTTTTTTGCATCAAGGCTTTTTGACTTTGTCTGGAACCTTTATTTAAATTTTTAAAAAAATTATTATTATTATTATTATTATTTTTTTTTTATATAAAACAACACGCACTTGCCGCGCTGGGGTCATTTGTGACCCAGTTATGGTATAAGACTATCAACCAATAATCAGTGTCAAAACTGAAATCATAAACACACTGTGACCTCACTAACTTTGTCATACATATGTTAGGGCCTTCTGTTCTAATACTTCTTAAAAAAACACTGTTTTTGGCTGATTTAAGACGGGTCACAACTGACCCGTTAAAATCATAAGTGCGTGCGGGATCTCGACCCGCTAGGAAGGTTAAGATTTCATCTTGAACTGCAAACAGTAGACTACACCTTTTTGCTGCAGATTCATCGATGTCAGGAGGCCCCACTTCAGAGAATGTTCCTGCAGCAGGTGTGCATCTGGTCCCCCCCTCTGCTGAGAAGTAGTGATTCTTGTACCTTGTTTTGCATAAACAAAGAAAGATGGGTCAATCATTGTGTTTTGTATACATTAAAAGTTTTTTTTAATTGCATGTAAATAAAGAAATGCATATAAATGCATTTCTTTATTTACATGCAATTTAAAAAAAACATTTAAATTAAAAATAAACATTTCTTGATAGAAATTTTCAATAAAGAAATTTTTATTTTAAATTTAATTTAAATGTTTCTTAAAATATAGCAGTAGGTTAAAAGTAATTGTGATTAAATAGAATATTCACAGTTACTTACCTTGGATCCAGAATAGTGGTCAAGCTGTACAGAAGCTCATGCAGCATCTTCTCACAACATCCTCCAGCAATGTAGTTTTGGCTTTACCCACACCACGGTCTGTGCTGGCTTGCCTCTCCAAAATCCGCTGAGTGCAGTGATAGCTGGGAGTACAGTTTAAGAGTATTTCATGACGTTAGAATTGTTCGTCAAACCACTGCAGTAAAACTTAATGTGGACATTAAACTTACATCAGAAGTCCAGATGTCTGTTGTAAAGCTGAGAGTATTTTTATTAGCTTTTAGCAGGCTCCGGGTGTCTCTCAAAGCTTGGCCGAACAACTCAGGTAATGTAACAACAGAAAAATATCTCCGCCTCGGCATATTGTGGGCTCACGTGCTGCATTAAGCTTCTAAAACTTTTGTCCTCAACGACTGAAAAGGGCTGGACGTTTAATGCCATGAACTCCATCACTTTCCTCGTGGTAGCTTTGCTCTTTTCGTTGCTCATAAAAGCTAACAGCAGCAGACCGACTGGCTCTTTGATAGCGCTAGCTTAGCATTAGCTTAGCTTGGTTGCTCGCTTCAAACGTTGCACACTTGGCTGCGTGGTGATTTCTTAAATGGCGAACAAGGCTTGTTGTATTAAAGGTTTTTGTTGTGGCTACACCACGACTTACTTCGGCTTTACACAAGTTGAGATCTTTTGCTCATTTTAAAATAGTAGAACTTCCAAACAACACTGGCTGCTCCGAGTGACCTGTGTTGACTGCGCGCATGTGCAGACGTGACCTGGTGGGCGGGTCTGTTAGTCAGCCCCCTCTCCGTCCCCTCCCCCCCCCACCCGCTCTCACAGCAGAGAAAAAAGGGACAGCGGCTGATTTTCAGACTTTTGCGGCGATTGGTGGATAAAATCTGCTTTTCATTTAACGATCGGCCGATTGCCGATTTGCCGATTTCCTCAAATTAAGGAAATCGGGGCCGATCGATGGGCCGGCCGATTTATCGGTGCATCCTTAGTCAAGGCCGTAAAACTCTACTGGATGTTCATGATCTCCGGGCCCTTAAACGTCACTGCACCTCAAACAGGAATGCCACTGTCAAGGAAATAACAGAATGGGCTCAGGAATACTTGCAGAAAGCATTGTCAGTGAACACAATCCACCGTGCCATCTGCCGTTGCCAGCTGAAACTCTACAGTGCAAAGAGGAAGCCATTTCTAAGCAAGCTCCACAAGCTCAGACATTTGCACTGGGCCAGGGGTCATTTAAAATGGAGTGTGACAAAATGGAAGACTGTTCTGTGTCAGATGAGTCACGATTTGAAGTTCTTTATGGAACACTGGGACGCCATGTCATCCGGACCAGAGAGGACAAGGATAGCCCAAGTTGTTATCAACGCTCCGTTCAGAAGCCTGCATCACTGATGGTATGGGGTTGCATGAGCGCTTGTGGCATGGGCAGCTTGCATGTCTGGAAAGGCACCATTAATGCAGAGAACTATGTTCAGGTTCTAGAACAACATATGCTCCATCTAGACGTCATCTCTTTCAGGGAAGACCCTGCATTTTTCAACAAGATAATGCCAGACCACATTCTGCAGCAATCACAACATCATGGCTACGTAGGAGAAGGATCCGGTACTGAAATGTCCAGCCTGCAGTCCAGATCTTTCACCTATAGAGAACATTTGGTGCATCATAAAGAGGAAGGTGTGACAAAGAAGGCCCAAGACGATTGAACAGTTAGAGGCCTGTATTAGACATGAATGGGAGAGCATTCCTATTTCTAAACTTGAGAAACTGGTCTCCTCTGTCCCCAGACGTCTGTTGAGTGTTGTAAGAAGAAGGGGGGATGCCACACAGTGGTAAAAATGGACTTGTCCCAACTTTTTTGGGATTTGTTGACGCCATGAAATTTTGAAACAACATATTTTTCCCTTAAAATGATACATTCTCTTAGTTTAAACTTTTGATCTGTGATTTGTGTTCTATTCTGAATAAAATATTAGATGTTGGCACATCCACATCATTGCATTCAGTTTTTATTCACAATTTGTTTAGTGTCCCAACTTTTTTGGAATCCGGTTTGTAATTCACGTAGGCTGCATGGATGCAAAACCACCAAAACTGAGTTTAACAAACTTCTGGAATTTCTCAACAATTTTCTGTTTCTGAATTCCTGGTTTGTGTAGCGGAGTGTATTTTCTAGTTGAAATTGAACGCATCGTGATGCTGTAACAAGCTGTGAAGAAGAGCAAGATTTTAAAAATCTGAATCGTGGACAGCTTGACTGCAGGATCCAAACAGTTCCTAACACAGCTTAGCTCCACACTTCACTTTAGACTGCAGTAAATAAATACATACCTGTGTAACCCTGATGTTTGGTTTGATACCAGTGAACTGATGAATCGCTCACCCAGGAACTCTTCTCAGCTTCACAACATTTATTAACATGAACTTCATCTGTAACAGAAAAAAAACATGTGGTTGGTGGTGGTCTGACATGTAGCTCCTGCCCCAACTCTGAGAACGTCAGGCAGTAAAAAATGCTGTCAAGCCAGTCTCCACTTCCAAAATGATGGTTTTGTTGTGCACACAAACACTATGAATTATGGTAACTTTAGCGAGTATACAAAATAAAAGCTGTTACAGTAATGATGTCATACTGGCTGTTGTTACAAAATTATTTGTGGATGATTTATTTATATTATTATTTATTAGATAATATGAGAACTGTTACCATCAGGGAAAAGGTACAGATCAATCAAGACAAGAACAAACAGATTTAAATATAGTTTTTATCTGTCCACCGTTACTGAACTTAACAAAATCTGTAATCCATCCATCCATTTTCTTCCTCTTATCCGGGGTCGGGTCACGGGGGTAGCAGCCTAAGTAGGGAGGCCCAGACTTCCCTCTCCCCAGCCACTTGGAGCAGCTCCTCTGGGGGAATCCCAAGGCGTTCCCAGGCCAGCCGAGAAACATAGTCCCTCCAGCGTGTCCTGGGTCTTCCTCTGGGTCTCCTCCCGGTGGGACATGCCCGGAACACCTCACCAGGGAGGCGTCCAGGAGGCATCCTAACCAGATGCCCGAGCCACCTCAACTGGCTCCTCTCGATGTGGAGAAGCAGCGGCTCTACTCCGAGTCCCTCCCGGATGACTGAGCTTCTCACCCTATCTCTAAGGGAGAGTCCAGACACCCTGCGGAGAAAACTCATTTCAGCCGCTTGTATCCGAGATCTTGTTCTTTCGGTCATAACCCAAAGCTCATGACCATAGATGAGGGTGGGAACGTAGATCGATCGGTAAATTGAGAGCTTTGCCTTTTGACTCAGCTCTCTCTTCACCACGACAGACCGGTACAGCGTCCACTTCACTGCGGATGCTGCACCTATCCAGTCTAACCTACTTTTCCGGCTCAAGACCATGGCCTCGGATAATGGACAACTTGATATTACACCAGTTGTCCATTATTCAGTTTTTATTACAGATTTTGCTCCTCGGCTACAGAAGCAAAATCTGTAATAAAAACTGAATAAGGGACAACTGGTGTAATATCAATCTGCTTGTGTTGCACATTTGGAGTGTTTCAAACCTGTTATTAACTTTAATACAGTTTATATTTTTATATTGTTTTATATTTTACTGTTTTTACTTTTGTTCTGGGAAGCAAACCCAGATTTCACTGTATTCATGTGCAATGATAATAAAGGTCTCTTCTATTCTATTTTGCAGCAGGTTTTGAATTGTCTTCTGCTGAACTTGATCCACCACAAAGACTGTGTGGTTCACAGAGTTTCTGCACAAATCAAAATATGAAACTTTAAATTAAAATGTTCTCAGAGAACAATAAGTATAATTTTTATACACACTAACCAGAAACCTCCAGTGAATTTGGTCGACATGGACAAATAACACAAAGCTCTTGTAATTCTCAAAATGTACCAGTAAAAAGAAACACTTGATGTTAAAATGATATAAATGTCATTTTAACTGTCATTTCTACTCGGCAGAGCAAGTCGCATATCTTTTTGCTCCTACCCTCCCTAAGTTTTCCTCCTCCCTGCTTGCTTTTTGTCTCGTCCGTGACTCTTCAGCGCTCACTCGAACCAATTTGCGATGGATTTAATAAATTGGGCTGTTTCATCTATAGATAAGATTTTTTCCACGAAGCGGACCGGGCCAGGAGAAGCGGTCTGCCCCTCTGACACGCACGCTGTCGGATACATGATGGACTCGTGGGGACAGTGGCAACCCATGTGTTTGACCGTCCTGTCTGTCGAAGACGTGGAAGATTTGTGGATTATTGGGATATTGGTGGCAGCTGCTCTGTTTTTTGGCGTGAGCGGAGCTGTCTGTTACTGGAAGATCAGGAAGACTGCGGCGGCTATCGGCGCGCTGGCCAAACTTCCTGATCAGCAAGAATCTCTGATCCGGGCTGTGAGCTCCTCAACCCAGCTGTTGTACGAACTGAACCGCACAATGGGAGCGGTAGACCACCGCGGACCTGCGGTGCGCTTTGGAACTCGTTTACAGCCGCCCGGCATTAATCAGGGCACGGATGGGGGTTCGTAGCTTCGGAACCTCATATGATTTGGCGACTTTGGACCTGAACAGCACCTGGACTCTGGAAGGCTGCAGTCAAAAAGAACACTGTGGCCTGGATTGAAGATAAACAATAACTATCTAATCTAGTTTCTGCACGACCTTGGAAAAAGTAGAAGGCTGTTTGCTGGAAACTATTTTCCTGGAGTGAAGCTGAGAGACACTGCTGACCCCCCCGAGGTCTCTGTGGTGTGCTCGGAGGCGCCAAGTTTAACAACTGCTGAACTGTACTATCTGAGTGTTGCTCACAGACTCTTTTGATCTCCTTGCATGTCGTCAAATCTGCAACAATGTCTTGTCTGGTTGTGCTTATTGCTGATAGAGTTTTTGGGACTTTATCATAGAGTGTCTTAAGGCAATCTTTGATAGATTCTTTTTTTGAATATCACAAATGATACCTATTGTGTTTTTCCTTTTTCCATATCTGTTTGACCTTCATCCAGAGACGGATGAGTGCGGCCGCGCAGAAGAACATGTCATGTGTTTGAAAATGCTGCAGCTTTGCAGACTCTCCCTCTTCTGGACGATTGTGCATACATAATCACGTTGTATTAATTAACTGGTGCAATGTTAATAAATAAATCTCTTATCTCTCTCTTATCTCTTATCTCTCTTAATGTACAATTTTAACTGTTATTTTTCAAATGGTTATTGTCAATTAAAAATATTAAGCATATAAATTATTTTAAATTAAACATTCCTGTTTTTACTTGAACTATGTTGCATTTCAATGAGACAAACTTTCTGCACAGTAATGATGTGATTTGTGGTAAAGTCGTACTTACCCTCACTGTTTCTACAACATCCTGAAGAACGAGCAATAAACACAGAAACTTAGGGAAAATTACATGGAAAATGTTCAACTTTGGAGGGCCTTTATTTTGAAATTCCACTTGGTGGATCTTGGTGACATTTGGTGAGCAACATCTGGAGATGTTAAACTATTAAAGCTGCACTATGTAACTTTGTAGTGCAGTCTGTAACTTTTCAAACAATATAGTTTTAACATATTTCTTCACTCTGTCACTATCTACTGACAGACTGGTGTTAGACAAAGTAATCTCTGAAAAAAACTATAGTCCCCTTGCTTCCCTATCAGCATTTATAAAAACACTAAAAACACAGAGTGACCCGTCCTTAACCAGCCAATAAAAACAGAGTAGAAATTTGAATTTCAGCAGAGCAAGGGGGCAGAGCCATATATGGCTCTGAGGGGGAGGGATCAGAATGCTTTGCCTGTTGAAAATATTTCTAAGTTTTGTGCTCTACAGAAAGTTACACATAGCACCTTTAAACATTAAGCCTGAAGTGAGACCGGTCCCTGGAAACTAAGAGTTTTGTTTTAATATTAATGAAACTTCAGGGAAAACAATTTAACATTCTCACATAATGAACAAACAAATAATCACAAAACAGAGACAAAAGTTAAATATTATGGATCCATATTCACAGGAGGACATTAAAAATAATTTCTGAACATAGACCAGCAAGAATGACTTCAATCATCTAGAGTCAAAACATGAAAAACACATTGAAGTTTTTTATTTATTTAACTTAGCAACACAAAAAGTTCTCTACTCTTTGGATATGGGGGCGACATTCAAACTTTTAGTGGAAACAGCTGAGCAGGAATGTTAATAATAATAATAATAATAATAATGTCATATTTTTGTCATCTATGCATGTTTCCACACAAGACGAAATTTGACTCTGCATTTAACCCAATCACCACCAGGTGGCAGCGGGCAGCTATAGAAAGCGCGCCGGGGAGCAGTTGTTGGTCCCATTACAGCTTCCAGTGCTAACATGTGTTTTATGTACAGAGTTTGTATAAACAGGAGACACAGATCAGCTTTTATTTTGAAAGAACCTCGCAAGCGTGACTACCTAATTCATGGTGTTAGCGCATGCTAGGGTTGTACATCTCTGTGTGACAGACGATTCGATTCACATCTAGATACAAAGGTTACGATTCGATTCAAAAACGATTTATTGTAAAAACGGAACGATTCGATTCGATTCGATGCAGTGTAAAAGCGATTCGGTTCGATTCGGTGCAGTGTAAAAGCGATTCGGTTCGATTCGATTAAACTTCAAATAATTCTACGTTTTAATATTTGTTGATGTACCGGTAGACAAATATTTCATTATGAAAGAAAAAGGACCACTTCTATAAATGTGACATTCTTAGAGCATTTTTAAATTTGTAAAAGTCCACATATATCATATCTAAAAGGGTGCTGTAAAGCACTGGTAAAAATAAAGTAAAAAGCCAAACAAAATAATCACATGTTAAATGTGTTTATTTTTAAACATGGACCTAAAAAGACCAGCTAAAAGAAAATTTCCTACAGAAAATACAGAAAAAATATAAAAGGCACAAATGGTTACAGCAGCATGTAATAAAATAAAAATCACTAGGGAAAAAAAACCCAGGAATAAGCTATAAGCACAAAGCTCCTGAGTCCTGTGCAATATAACCTGTCATACAACCTGTAGTTTGGTAGTTATGTGCAATATAGATCATGTGCATTTTAGCTTATATTTCATTACTACCTTGAAATAGTTATTCACACAAATTCATCCTGCTTCACCGTTAAAATTCTACCATGTTGTTTACTATTTTTCTCTTCAGAAACTTAGTAAATATTATAATTACTGTTTCACTTTTTGGTAGTTTATTTTGTACCCTCATTGCATGCTTTAGTATTTCCTGTTTGCTTGTTGTTTGTTTTTTAGCAAGTCAAAATCGTTTTTTCTCATCCTGAGCATTTCATTGTACTAAGTTAACCCTGTGTTAACCTGCATATGACAAATAAACACTTGAACTTGAACTTAATAATACAAAACATAATGCAAGAACAGTACGCCTAACAACAGCAGCACGAACATGAGTTTGTGTGAGCAGGTGGGCACGGATTAATATAAAAACATGCTCTCTGTACCTCACGCTCTCTGTACCTCTTGACTTCTTCACTGGCCTGGTCCCTCACAGATCTAGTTGCCATCCTCACTTCAAAGTCTTCCCAACAGCTCGTCCAGCGCTGACATTTTCTTCTTTTTACAAGGTGGTTCATCATCTGAAATAGAAAACAAGCACCATATATTACTGGCTATGTTTGCCATGAAGTTTTTTTTTTTTACTGACTTTACCATTTTATGTAAAAATCTTCATCTGATGTTCAGAATTTATTTATGTAGGGACTCGTGTACATGTGTAAAAGATATATCATTATCATCATGATGATTATTTAACTCTTTCTGTGCATGCATGCAGATTCTCTCATTATTGTGAATGTGTTTTATGCTGATACAATGACTGCAGCACAAGATTAAGACAAAGTCAGCTCATTCTTGATCACAAGTTATAAAACACAAACCTGTATGCTCATCTTGGGTCTGGGGTGCATCATTGCAGCCGTCCAAATCTCCATTTGCAGGTTCAGTCTGCACTGGACCTCTCTGAACTGAATCCCCCGTTACCTAGAAATAAAACATGACATTACATTTAGTGTACACTGTACAGTATGGTTAAATGCAGTGTAAACAATCAAAAAACAGTAGGCAGAATAAATCTAGTGACAGCAACAAAACACAGCAGACTGTAAGATGTATTTTGACAGTGTGCTGAGGGATTTACCTTGTGATGCAGGGATGTTGCTTTAGCTGTGAATGTCCTCTCTGCATCATGGCTACTGTTGTAGCTTTATGCTTCTTATTAATCTTGTATGGCTGTGGGTCATAGTCATGCAGCTTATATTATAGGTGAAGGCTGAGACAACGCAGTTCGGGTCCAACAACGTGTTTATTCTTCTGTGTAACAACAAGACTGTTCACCCATTCTGTGGGCTCATTGACAGGAGTTATCACTGCTACTGAGGAAGGGCAGGGACTTAAAACAGTGTGGAAGAGATCTTCAAGGCCTGTGTAACTCGTGAACTATCACTGAGTTGCCCGTAAAATTTAGTGATAACGTTACCCGTCGCTTTGTGTGTGGCAGCTGCATGATCCTGCTCGTTGTTGTGAGGCTTGAAAAGTTGTTGGTCGAGGTTTGTTGTGCTACCAGTGTACTTCGAGGTGCGCTGCATAGCTTACAAATAGCGTGGCTTTTGTCGAGTTTTCCGTCCTTCTAGTAAAACCCGAAAACGTTCCACACTTTAGATTTTTGTCTGGCTGATGTGTTGAAAATCTTTCGCGGTGACTCGCTAGCGCGCGGCTACTATTTACATCCATGCTCGCTCGTGCTCTTGGTGAGCTATGGCGCATGCGTGAGAATAGCTTCGCTCTCGCGTTGTTTTAGAAACGCATTGTAAACCCAGCAAGTCTCGCGATAACCGGTCCGTAACCGGTCCGTGTCTTTTTAACCGGTTCATCTCTGGATTTGTGGCTGGTTGCTGTCGGTTTACGTGGCTGCTACCGATGCAACCACATCGCTAGCTTGTCAAACCGGATATCCGGTCGAATCGGTTAATCTATAACAAGCCTAGCGCATGCACAACCAAACCGCGTGAGCGCTGACTTTTAGAAGTGGAGGCTGCTGGACCGAAGCATAATATTGAACAATTTTACTAGAAATTACAACCATACCTGTTAGAGAACAAACATGTGGTTGGTGGAGGTCTGACATGAAGCTCCTGCTCCTACACAGAAAAACACACACACAGTCACGAGACTAGATTATCAAAGCACGCGACAACGAGACGTAGCTGCTAACAGCTACACATGCTAACAGCTACACATGCTAACAGCTACAGATGCTAACAGCTACAGATGCTAATAACTACTAACAGCTACAGATGCTAACAGCTATAGATGCTAACAGCTACAGATGCTAACAGCTACTAACAGCTACAGAAGTTAACAGCTACAGATGCTAACAGCTACACATGCTAACAGCTACAGATGTTAACAGCTACAGATGCTAACAGTTACAGATGCTAACAGCTGCAGATGCTAACAGCTACAGATGCTAAGTAACAACTACAGATTATAACAGCTACAGATCAGAGAGATCAGATCAGAGAATCTTTATTGTCATTTGCACCGCATGTGGTACATGTGATGAAACGAGATTATGTACGCAGGGTCCCAGTTACATCCAGCAACAAAATGTAAGAGAAAAAAACAATACAGGTAGTCCCCGACTTACGAGCGAGTTCCGTTCCTGCGAGGTGCTCGTAACACGAAAATTCGTAAGTTGGAACACGAAGCACGTGTTCTCGTAAGTCCGGATTTTCGCTCGTAAGTTGGAACATTTATGCTAGCGCTACTACGAACACTCGTTTTTCATCAAAAACGTTCATATTAGTTCATAAACATGGTCGGAAACGTGTTTCCAAACGGTTAGCTAACACACTTTCATCTAAAAACACAAAAAAGTGCTGTATTTTTTACAAATTTACTTCTCTTTCGCCAGCTCGTAAGTCCGGGACCTCGTATGTAAGAGCGCTCGTAAGTCGGGGACTACCTGTAATAACATATAGAATATAACTAAGAAAAACATCAACTAAAAATACACTAAGCACTAATGTAATAGAAAAACATCATTACAAACAGCAGCACGAACATGAGTCTGTATGAGCAGATTGTCACAAATGAACACAGCAACAAGAAACAGATCAGCATCAGCATGTTGTGATATTTTGCAGTGATTATTCTAATTATTTATTTATTCATGAGTCTAACAGCCTCAGGGTAGAAGCTGTTCCTCAGTCTAGTGGTTCTACATTTGATGCTCCTAAACTGCCGTCCTGAGGGGAGTGGGGCAAACAGTGTGTGTGTGCTGGGTGAGTGGGGTCCATGCTAACAGACGCTAACAGCTACAGATGTTAACAACTACAGATGCTAAGAGCTACAGTTGCTAACAGCTACAGATGCTAACAACTACAGATGCTGACAGCTACACATGCTAACAGCTACACATGCTAACAACTACAGATGCTAACAGCTACAGATGCTACAAACTACAGATGCTAACAGCTACAAATGCTAACAGCTACACATGCCAACAGCTACACATGCTAACAGCTACACATGCTTACAGCTACAGATGCTAACAACTACAGATGCTAACTGTTAGCATCTGTAGTTGTTAACATCTGTAACTGTTAACATCTGTAGCTGTCGGCATGTGTAGCTGTTAAACAGCTACACATGCTAACAGCTACAGATGCTAACAGCTACAGATGTTAACAGCTACAGATGCTAACAGCTACAGGTGTTAACAGCTACAGATGCTAACAGCTACAGATGCTAACAGCTACAGATGTTAACAGCTACAGATGTTAACAGCTACAGATGCTAACAACTACAGTTGCTAACAGCTACAGATGTTAACAGCTACAGATGCTAACTACTGTTGCTAACAGCTACAGATGCTAACAACTACAGATGCTAAAAGCTACACATGCTAACAGCTACACATGCTAACATCTACAGATGCTAACAGCTACAGATGCTACAAACTACAGATGCTAACAGCTACACATGCTAACAGCTACACATGCTAACAACTACAGATGCTAACAACTACAGATGCTAACAGCTACAGATGCTACAAACTACAGATGCTAACAGCTACAGATGCTAACAGCTACACATGCTAACGGCTACACATGCTAACAGCTACAGCACGTGCTAACAGCTACAGTTGCTAACAGCTACAGATGCTAACAACTACAGATGCTAACAGCTACAGATGTTAACAGCTACAGATGCTAACAGCTACAGATGTTAACAGCTACAGATGTTAACAGCTACAGATGCTAACAACTACAGTTGCTAACAGCTACAGATGTTAACAGCTACAGATGCTAACAACTACAGTTGCTAACAACTACAGATGTTAACAGCTACAGATGCTAACAACTACAGTTGCTAACAGCTACAGATGTTAACAGCTACAGATGCTAACAGCTACAGATGTTAACAGCTACAGATGCTAACAGCTACACATGCTAACAGCTACAGATGCTAACAGCTACACATGCTAACAGCTACACATGCTAACAGCTACACATGCTAACAGCTACACATGCTAACAGCTACACATGCTAACAGAGTGAACTAACTCTCCACAGACAAGAAGCTGCAGTGTTACAAGCCTCTCCAGCAAGGCCGAGCGCAATTCGTGGCACCGGCATGTCGGCCGAGCGCAATTCGTGGCACCGGCATGTCGTACTGACACTTCCTGTGACATGCCACTCTTCCTGTGACATGCCACTGTTTTTGTGACATGCCACAGTTTTTTGTGCCACTAGATGGCAGTTTTTACTGACATGTCAGTGTTTTCACAGTGACATGCCACAGTTTTTTGTGCCACTAGATGGCAGTTTTTACTGACATGTCAGTGTTTTCAGCATGTCAATGCCTATTTTCGCCTAATTACTCATTTATACTGCCTCTTATTAAAATATTGATTCAAAATTGTGACTGTATTGCTTTTTAAATCATAGAAAACATTTATTTAATGGATATTTACTTGTTGTGGGGGACATGTAGTACTGACATGTCAGTGTTTTCAGCATGTCAATGCATATTTTCGCCTAATTAAATCATAGAAAACATTTATTTAGTGGATATTTACTTGTTGTGGGGGACATGTAGTACTGACATGTCAGTGTTTTCAGAATGCCAATGCCTATTTTCGCCTAATTAAATCATAGAAAACATTCATTTAAGGGATATTTACTTGTTGTGGGGGACATGTTACTGACATGTCAGTGTTTTCAGCATGTCAATGCCTATTTTCGCCTAATTAAATCATAGAAAACATTCATTTAAGGGATATTTACTTGTTGTGGGGGACATGTAGTACTGACATGTCAGTGTTTTCAGCATGTCAATGCCTATTTTCGCCTAATTACTCATCAAATTACTCATTTATACTGCCTCTTACTAAAATATTGATTCAAAATTGTGACTGTATTGCTTTTTAAATCGTAGAAAACGTTTAATTAAGGGATTGCATGTGCTTTGGAAACAATGCCACAAATAGTGTTTCCTATTTATTTAACATGCTGTAAGGAAAGAGGCGTTCCACAAGTAGTTGGTTTGTAACACAATAATGATGGCTACGGTATTTTGATTTCTTACTCAGAAATTTACCTGTGGAAGCACCTGGCCAAACGGGTGTCAGAGAATACAGTACATATTTCTCGATGTCATAGTATGACATAGTACCACAGCATACTGGTGGGTTACAATGAGGTCATGTTTTCATAGTTTTTAATAAATACTGATGCGTGTTTCCCCCTACCCGCCACCTCTATTTCAGATGGGGAGAGGCTGCAGCAATGAAGACAAATGGTTACTTTAAAGTAATATATTTATTAACATCACCTATTCAAATCTTGCAAAAATCTTTAATCCCATGTTATCCACTATGTTACTGAAGAACTTTTCGTAGTCGTCCTTCAGTTCAAATACAAAGGTGAACAGTTCTGCTGGAGAGTTCTCATCCATCTCGTCATCCCAACTCTTGAGGGCCTGAAGAGCTTCTGCTTGTTCTTGATCATCATAGTCCAGAACAACAGGAAGTGTTAATCGCCCCTCAAAGTTTTGTTTTCGGCACCACTCGGCTGCAATCTGGCTGTGATCAAGGATGGAGCTTTCCTGCGTAAAATTAAATAGATTAGTGAGTGTATTATACAGTATATGTCACCTGTTAATACAATTTGGCGATTTAGCTAACATTAAGAGATCATATTCCCTTTGACATAATAACAGTAGTGTTGTATAACAAGTGTGTCAAAACCCCTTTTATTCAAAAACCGATTTCATTAAATGGACCAATTGTTTATTTATCAATTAGCTGTTGAAGAACTTTCACCTTTTCTGTGCCTTGCTTTGGTTGTACTTTTTGATCTCTGGAAATAAAAGAAAATAGGGACGGGGTGAGCCAGTTCTGCATTCTGTCATGACTGTGTTATACGGTCTGCACCCACAATTGTTATTTACCCATCATTGTCCTTGATGGTCCTCAGAAGCACTTTCATCATTTTGAAAACCGCCCCCTAGCTTGTCGTTTGTAGTTCTGTTATCATTCACGAGCGTTTGTATATATTTCTGTTTATGTAGTGTTCTGTAGTTCTGTTTTAATAAAAAAAATAAAAATAAGTTAAATAAATAGGAAACCCCATTTGTGACATTGTTTCCAAAGAACATGCAATCTCAACTCAACTCAACTTTATTTTGGTAAATTAAAAACATTACAAACTAAAGGAAAACAATATAAATGGTAAATCAATAATTTACCAAAAAAGGAATAGGCTGAAGCCAAGGCTTATACTTGCCTACCCTATTCATAGACTCAGCAGTCTACATAATGACAGATATCTACTGTCCATATATATACATAAGTGCACATACAAACATTTACTGTATATTTAAATATGCATGTATATGATACATACATGTACACATACTCACATTACATACATACATGGTTACACAATACATATATACAGTACAGTACATATACATAACATCCCCATAAGCTTTTACAAGCCCAAAACCAGAAAAGTTGGCACGTTGTGGAAATCGCAAATAAAAACAGAATACAATGACTTGCAAATCTTTTTCAACCTATATTCAATTGAACACACTGCAAAGACCACATACTTAACGTTCGAACTGGTAAACTTTGTTATTTTTTGCAATTATTAGCTCATTTGGAATTTGATGCCTGCAACATGTTTCAAAAAAGCTGGCACAAGTGACAAAGAAGACAGAGAAATTTGAGGAATGCTCATCAAACACTTATTTGGAATATCCCACAGGTGAACATGCAAATTGGGAACAGGTGGGTGCCATGATTGGGTATAAAAGCAGCTTCCTTGACATGCTCAGTCATCCACATAGAAGGATGGGGCGAGGGTCACCACTCTGTGAACAAATGCGTGGGCAAATTGTCGAACAGTTCAAGAACAACTTTTCTCAACGAGCTATTGCAAGGAATTTAGGAATTTCACCATCTACGGTCCGTAATATCATCAAAAGGTTCAGAGAATCTGGAGAAATCACTACACGTAAGGGGCAAGGCCGAAAACCAACATTGAATGCCCGTGACCTTCGATCCCTCAGGCGGTACTGCATCAAAAACCGACATCAGTGTGTAAAAGATATCACCACATGGGCTCAGGAATACTTCAGAAAACCACTGTCAGTAACTACAGTTCGTCGCTACATCTGTAAGTGCAAGTTAAAGCTCTACTATGCAAAGCAAAAGCCATTCATCAACAAGATCCAGAAACGCCGCCGGCTTTGCTGGGCCCGAGCTCATCTGAGATGGACTGATGCAAAGTGGAAAAGTGTTCTGTGGTCTGATGAGTCCACATTTCAAATTGTCTTTGGAAACTGTGGACGTCGTGTCTTACGGACCAAAGAGGAAAAGAACCATCAGGACTGTTATAGGCGCAAAGTTCAAAAGCCAGCATCTGTGATGGTATGGGGGTGCATTAGTGCCCAAGGCATGGGTAACTTACACATCTGTGAAGGCACCATTAATGCTGAAAGGTACATACAGGTTTTGGAGCAACATATGCTGCCATCCAAGCGACGTCTTTTTCATGGACGCCCCAGCTTATTTCAGCAAGACAATGCCAAGCCACATTCTGCACGTGTTACAACAGCGTGGCTTCGTAGCAAAAGAGTGCGGGTCCTCCCCTGGCCTGCCTGCAGTCCAGACCTGTCCCCCATTGAAAATGTGTGGCGCATTATGAAACGTAAAATACGACAACGGAGACCCCGGACTGTTGAACAACTTAAGCTGTACATCAAGCAAGAATGGGGAAGAATTCCACCTGAAAAGCTTCAAAAATTGGTCTCCTCAGTTCCCAAACGTTTACTGAGTGTTGTTAAAAGGAAAGGCGATGTAACACAGTGGTAAATATGTCCCTGTGCCAACTTTTTTGCAATGTGTTGCTGCCATTGAATTCTAAGTTAATGGTTATTTGCAAAACAAAATAAAGTTTCTCCGTTCGAACATTAAATATATTGTCTTTGCATTCTATTCAGTTGAATATGGGTTGAAAAAGATTTGCAAGTCATTGTATTCTGTTTTTATTTGCGATTTGCACAACGTGCCAACTTTTCTGGTTTTGGGCTTTATAATTTCACATTTTAAGGCTCTTTGAAAACTCACCAAAAAAGCACATAATTTGAGATTATCATTCAGTTCATTCCACAGTTTCACGCAGATAACTGAAATACATCTAGATTTTACTTTACTGTTCTCTTTACCTTGTTCAAATATTAACAAACCTCGTAAATTATAATTACTCTCTCTTAACTTAAATAATTTATGAATTCCAGAGGGAAGACTTTTATTAAGTGCTTTATACATTATTTCCAGTATTATTTTTATAAAAACAATGTCATTACATTTTAAAGTATTATATTTAATAAAAAGTTTATTAGATTGTTCTCAATATCCCACTTTATTATTAAGCCTAATTGCTTTTTTTTGTAACTTTATTAACACGTCAATAGTAGTTTTATTTGCATTTCCCCATATTTCTGAGCAATATGACAAGTAGGACATAATCAAGGAAGAGTATATAATATGCAAGCCTTTTACAATTTTTTTAAATATTTTATTTTAAACAATATTCCAATAGTTCCAATCCCTTAATTAAATGTTTTCTATGATTTAAAAAGCAATACAGTCACAATTTTGAATCAATATTTTAATAAGAGGCAGTATAAATGAGTAATTAGGCGAAAAAATGCATTGACATGCTGAAAACACTGACATGTCAGTACTACATGTCCCCCACAACAAGTAAATATCCACTAAATAAATGTTTTCTATGATTTAATTAGGCGAAAATATGCATTGACATGCTGAAAACACTGACATGTCAGTACTACATGTCCCCCACAACAAGTAAATATCCATTAAATAAATGTTTTCTATGATTTAAAAAGCAATACAGTCACAATTTTGAATCAATATTTTAATAAGAGGCAGTATAAATGAGTAATTAGGCGAAAATAGGCATTGACATGCTGAAAACACTGACAGTCAGTAACATGTCCCCCACAACAAGTAAATATCCCTTAAATGAATGTTTTCTATGATTTAATTAGGCGAAAATAGGCATTGACATGCTGAAAACACTGACATGTCAGTACTACATGTCCCCCACAACAAGTAAATATCCCTTAAATAAATGTTTTCTATGATTTAAAGGGGACCACACATTCAAAATTCACTTTTTAATGTTTTTTTACTCAACTTTGGGTATTTACTTCATAAAAAAACAGTCCAAAGGCCAAAAAAATGCACCCAGTGGTTTATTTACTCTAAGTAGATTTATTTTACTGTGATAAAAACGGTTCGTTTTTGAAATAAACTGGAAGTCAATCTCGCCTTTGACGTCACAGGCGAGCAAGGACAACCCACCCCAACCTGAGTCCAGCCCCTCACCTAGCAACCCCATGTCAGGCTCAACCCACTTCATGACTGTTGTTTTTCATGATTTCATCTCATCTTTTGTTTATATGTTATTAATTTCATGTGTACAGCACTTTGTTGCAGCTGTGGTTTTTTAAATGGCTTTATAAATAAAGTATAATTGTTATTTTTATGTTTTAGTTCAATTTTTAGTGTATTTGCGATCGCTCCGAACGCGCAGCCGGCAAAAATTAAACGAGCAGACCCCGGCGTCAACGGGACCCTCTTCTGGCGGATGGAGCGGAGCTTCAACTGTACAGCCTCGCTGCAGCCTGGCAGAAGCCTCGCAGCAGCGAGGACCTTCTCCTTACGGATTAATTTACGGGAGACACTTAGTGAACGTTGTGTGTGTGTCTTGACTGGAACAGCGATAACTCTCAAAGTCTCCGCGTGCAATGAGCGGAGCTGGCGAAAACCGGAAGAGGAACAAGCTAACATTAGCATCGGATTCGGCAGGTCTCATGCTAAAAGGAGCAGCACATTGCGGCGCGCTCAGACGGGTTTCGGTAAGTTATCTTAAGCTAGCACTAACAGTAAGTCAAATGAATAATTAAAAAAAGAGCTAATTTTAAAACAACAACACATTACAGATACTGGCTGTGCAGAGGGCGTAAACAGATTGTTGAAGGGCGTGGACTTCAGAACTTCTATCAGAAACCGTTCGTTCAAAACGAAAGTTAAATATTGCAGAATTAAAAAGGGTATAATTGATTATCTAAGAATTATTTTGTGCATTAAATTGAAGGAATAGGGTCTAGATAGCACAAAGAAATAACATAAAATTTTAAAAAATGCATCTGAGGTCCCCTTTAA